>PVIA01003531.1:64373-165138 GCA_004024845.1 Tonatia bakeri | reverse complement strand
AAGAGACACAACTCAGGATAAAAGACCTACACAAACTGAAAGTAAAGGGCTGGAAACAAATTTTCCAAGCAAATGGACAGAGAAAAAAAAAGCTGAGGTAGCAATACTCATATCAGACAAAATAGACGGCAAAACAAGGGCCATAAAAAGACACCTAGAAGGTCATTTCATAATACTCAAGGGAAGAATCCATCAAGAAGACATAAACATTGTAAATATATATGCACCCAACACAGGAGCACCAAAATACATAAGGAAAATCTTGGAAGACTTCAAGAAAGATATTGACAGTAACCAAATTATCATAGAGGATTTCAACACCCACTGTCAAAAGTGGACAGATTTTCCAAGTAAAATATCAACAAATATATTGTGGCATTGAACAATGTCCTAGATCAAATGGACTTAACTGATATATATAGAGCCTTTCATCTCAAAGCAGCAAAATACACATTTTTTTCCTTTTTTTTTTTTTTGGTAATTTTAATTTTAATTTTTACTAATAATGAGGATGAACACTTTTTCTATTTATCAGCCACTGGGGTTACAAATTAGAGTATGCCATTCTTATGTTTTGTTTTTAACCCTTTTTAAAACATTCTTCAATTGTTGTTCAACTAGTTTTCTTTTACTCCCATCCCAGCCCACCCCCCCTAGTGCTCCTCACCACCCTCTCATTTCTACCCTCCCTAGTTTTTGTCCATGTGTCCTTCATACTTGTTCCTGTAAACCCTTCGTCTTTTCCCCTGAAATTCCCTCCCCTCTCCGCTCTGGTCATTGTCAGCCTATTCTCTATTTCAGTGTCTTTGGTTATATTTTGCTTGCTTGTTTGTTTTGTTGGTTAGGTTCCTGTTAAAGGTGAGATCATATGGTATTTGTCTTTCACTGCCTGGCTTATTTCATTCAGCATAATGCTTTCCAGTTGCATCCATGCTGTTGCAAAGGATATACGCTCCTTCTTTCTCTCTGCTGTGTAGAATTCCATTGTGTAAATGTACCATACTTTTTTGATCCATTCATTTACTGATGGGCACCTAGGTTGCTTCCAACACTTGGCTATTGTAAATTGTGCTGCTGTGAACATTGGGGTGCATAGGTTCTTTTGGATTGGTGTTTCAGGGTTCTTAGGATATAATCTTAGCAGTGGAATTACTGGGTCAAAAGGCAGATCCATTTTTATTTTTCTGAGAAAATTGAATAGTGTTTTCCATAGTGGTTGTACCAGTCTGCAATCCCACCAACAGTGCACTAGGGTCCCCTTTTCTCCACAACCTCTCCAACACTTGTTTGTTGCTTTGTTTATGATGGTTATTCTGACCAGAAAATACACATTCTTTTCAAATGCACATGGAACATTTTCAAAGATCACATGATAAGACAAGAAACAAGCCTTAACAAATTCAAGAAAATTGAAACCATATCTACCACTTTTATGTACTATGTTCATTAGAAGAATTAACATAATCAAAATGTCCATTCTATCCAAAGCAATGTACAGATTCAATACAATACCTATTAAAGTACCAATGACATATTTCACAGATATAAAACAAACATTTCAAAAATTTATATGGAGCCATAAATAACCCCCAATAGCTGCAGCAACTTTCAGAAGAACAAACTTTCAGGAGAGTGAACTTCCAGGAGAGATCACAATACCTGGTATCAAACTGTATTACAAGGCCACTGTAATCAAAACAGCCTGATACTGGCATAAGAACAGACACAAGGACCAATGGAACAGAACAGAGACCCCAGAAATAAACCCAAGTCTCTACGGTCAATTAATGTTTGACAAAGGGGGCAGTAGCATAAAATGGAGTAAAAATACCCTCTTCAACAAATGGTGTTGGGAGATCTGGAGAGCTACATGAAAAAAATAAATGAATAAAACTTCATCACCAGCTTACACCATACACAAAAATAAATTCAAGGTGGACAGAACACTTAGAAGCCTCTCCATTCATGAAGCACTCCCCCTGGTTGTTATAAGTGTGCAAACATGTTCCCAAGGTTCCAAAATCATTGACTCCAGCTGCTCTTTCCAGCTTAGTGGTTGACTTAGTGGAGTAAGTGACCCCAGATCTTTATAGTTGCCATTTTGCATGCTGTTGCTCCTGCTGTGTATTTTAAAGTAATAATTAGATGCACATATATTTAGGATTGTCAATGCCTTCTTAATTTGTTGACTTTTATCACTATACAATGTGCTTTTTCTCTGGCTACACTGATTGTCGTAAAGTTCACGCTGGTATTAGCACAGCCACGTCAGCTTTACTATTAGTGTTGGTGGACTATATTTTAGTTTTAACCTATCTATTGTGCATCTCTCATAAACTGCTTTCTAAAATGCATCTGGAAATGCTAGCCTTTTAGTAAATGCTTTAAACCATTAATATATGAAAACATTTTCAATTTAAAGTCCATTATTTATCCATTTGTTTACTGTTTATTTTCTGCGTACTTGTTTCTTTGTTCCTCCCTTCCTGCTTCTATTGAGTTGAAGGAGTTAAAAAAATTTAAGCATTTGCTAAGCGAAATAAGCCAGGCAGTGAAAGACAAATACCATATGATCTCACCTTTAACAGGAAGCTAATCAACAGAACAGACAAGCAAAATATAACCAAAGTCACTGAAATAGTGTGCTGACAGTTACCAGAGGGGAGAGGGGAGGGAATTTGAGCAGGAAAAGGGGAAGGATTTCAGGAACCACTGTGGGGGACGCATGGATGGAAACAAGGCAGGGTGGAGACTGGAGGGAGGTGGGGAGGGCTGGGGGGTGGGATGGGATGGGAGTAAAAGGCAGAAAACTGTACTTGAACAATTAAAATACAAAAAATTACTAAAAAAAAGAAAAAATTAAGCATTCCTTTTCTCTTCATTTGTGGGGGCTATAACTGCATTTTTAAAAAACGGTTGCTCTAGGGAAAACAATACTTTTCTTCAGGTCCTCACAGTTTATTTTGCATTACCATCACACCAATTCACATGTAATACAGAACCTGTAACTCCCATCCTTGGTGCAACTGACATACATTTTACTTTTACACATTATAAACTCCACAACATCATGTGTAGGTATTCTTTTTGCATTATGCAATCATTAGTTACTTTAAGATAAAAGAGTATATGTACACACATATTTACTATTTCCAGTAATCTTCCTTCCTGTAGATACCAATTTCTATCTGACATTGCTTCCCTTTTAGCCTGAAGAACTTTCACTTTTTTTTTTTTTTTGGTTTTATTTATTTACTTCTTAGAGAAAGGGGAAGGGAGAAAGAGACGGAGAGAAAGATAAATGTGTGAGATATGTATCAATTGGTTGCCTCTTGCACACCCCTAACTGGGGAACCTGGCCTGCAACGCAGGCATGTGCCCTGACTGGGAATCAAACCTGTGATCGTTTGGTTCGCAAGCTGGCACCCAATCCACTAAGCCACACCAGCCAGGGCACTTTTACCATTTTTTAATAGTCCAGGTCTACATGCAATGAATTCTCACAGCATTCAGTTACTCTAAATTTTTATTTCATTTTCACTTTTGAAGAATATGTTTCTTGCATATAGAATGTTAAGACAGCTTTTCCTTCTTTCAGCATTCTTAAAATGTTATTCTACTGCCATCTGTTCTCTTTTTTCCTAATGAAAACTTGGCATTTGACTACATGTACCTTTGTTTGGCCTTCTCTATACCTATCTTGTTCTCAGGAAGTGAGGTGGCATATGGTGAGGTCAGACGCAAATCAAGAGAAAGAAAGCAGAAGAGTTTTACAGTTTTGTTATACTTACATTTTGATCCCACCACATGGGACCATTCAGAAGCACAAGGGTTGGTCACGAGAAAATAGGCAAGGTGAAACTGTGGGCAAGAGCCTTTCTTGTGGTTTTCCTAAGAATTAATGGGTGAGGCAGGGTAAGAAGGCTTAGGACTAGCTAATTTGATTAATTCCAGTGGGCTCTGGGACAGAAGAGCTGTCCCTGGTTGTCTGGTATTTGGCCTTGTGTGATTAGGGCAGGTGTCCGAGGTCTGTCCAGACAGTATCCAGCCATGTAATATGAACAATAGAGACATTTAATTGAAGAAGATACAAGATACAAGAAACATTGTATATAGGACAATGATGGCTCAGTCCCCTTCAAAGTAGGCACCTTGGGACCTCACACATTTATCCCAATCACTATCAGCTGCCCCATCGTATTTTCCTGAATCTCATCAATGGTCTAAAATCTCTTCCCTTTCAAAAGTGATCTGAGTTTTGGGAAAAGCAAGAAGTCACAAGGTGCCAAATCTGGGCTGTGGAGGGGATGAGTCACCTGGGTGATTTGATGTTTCACCAAAAAACTCTGCATGAGACGTGATGCATGAGTGGGCATGTTGTTGTGATGAAGCTGCCAATCACCAGTTGCCCATAGCTGCAGCCTTTTGAATCATCTGAATAGTTTCCATTGAGAAATGTTCAAGCTTAACACAAAATCTGTTGCAGCAAGCTCACCCATGAAGTTAGTTTTTAAAAATTTCATCTTTTAAATTACCCCATATATTTAGCCTCTGTATCTATCATTTCTTATATATTAACATTTTTAATTATTTTTTTAAATAAAAGACTGCCACTTTTTGTTTTAGTGGAGAATTTTTATAGTTTATTTGAGAAAAATTGGCAATATATGCCAACCAGCAATATAGTAACTGCTCCCTTCTAATTCTTATTCAATTATTTCAACATCTTTGATTCTGTGGGTCTGTTTCTGTTGATTATTTTTTTTGTTTGTGTGTCATACATTCCTGTTTCTTTTTATGTCTCCTATTTCTGATTGTATGCTGAACACTCTGAACAACTCATTGTAGTGACTTTGGATTCAGTCATTTTTTTCCCATGAAACTTATTGGGCTTTGTTTTAGTAGGCAGTTACTAGAAGATCATTTTGATTCTTTAAAAACTTGATTTTAGGTTTTATTAGACTGAATCCATTTCAGTTTTGCCCTTAGACCAAGGGCCTAGACCTGAGTTTTGAGATGTGGTTCTAATTCTAAGGTAGTGTGGTCCTTTAGGTTTTCAATAGAAAGCCCGAAATGTTTACCAAGTCTCTTCATTTTGGTGGGACATAAAATTTCAAATTTTCCCTCCCCAGCACCCGACATCTCTGCTGAGCTTTTCCAGCCTTCCAGTTGTTGCTTTCTGCTGGGCCTCCTGGAATCCTGCCCTGTTCATCCATAACTTAGAGAATTAGTCAGGATTTGGGGAGTAAGTAAGGTACATTCAAGGCTCTGTGACATCCTTCTTTCTGGGATTCCCCTTCTAATTTCCAGCTGTGCAGAGAGCCCCACACTCCAACTTAGCTCTTCAGCCCAGTAAGACTGCCACTTTTTGCTTTTTTCCTGGTGGGCCATATAAGGAATAGTCACTTAACTGCTGATCTTACCCAGTGTGTTTCTCTTCAAGTGCTTGAGCCTCCTCCAGCTTTTGTGGGTCTCTGGTTACTTTCCAGTGCATTTCAACAGTGTGATAATTATTGGGAAGAGGGTTAGTCTGATAATAAGGTGCTCTTGCCATTACTGGTTGCAAGACTATAACCAGATGTCTAAAGGTTAAGATAAAATAAAATCCAACTTCATTTCTTTATCTGGGTGATACTTACACTAGTGTGTTCACTTTAAAAACCTACCAAGGTGCATGTTTATGTACTTGTGTCTACATTTGCTATAAATCAATAAAAAAAGTTTATTACAAGAATAAAACACTTTCATGTTGGCACCCAGGTAAAAACCCCTCAGGGGCTTTCTTGTGGCATGGGATCAAAACCAGACCTCCTCTCTGGAATCTCTCTCCTGGCCGTGACTGGGTCACATAAACTCACAACTCCTTAAATGAGATACAATAGTTCTTGTTCCTTCCTCTATCCTTATCTCCCTCACTCTACATGGATAATGCCTACTTATTTTTCAGGCTTCAATTTAACCAGCATCTCCTTATACAAGCTTTTCCTGACTACTAAATCCCCCTTCAACTACACCGTAGGTGCCCTTTGCTGTGTTCTCATAGCCAGAAGGTTCCCCTCCACAACCTTTCCTTCAGCAAGAGCACCCATTACACTAGCTTGCAGTGTCCCAGGAGAACCTGTCAGGAGAAACCACATCTCCAAATCTAGTCCCAGAGAAGGAGCTCAGAGAAAGTACGAAATGAACAAAGCCCATGCTATCCTTCCTGTTATGGTGCTGCTGAGGCAGCTTGCCTCCCAGATTCTGCCTAGGGCAGCTCTCCAAGGCTGGGGGCCTAGGAGAGGCCTGGCTGCAACTGGACCCAGATCCATCACCACTCCAGACATTCAGATAAAGATCTCTTGCCTGTCTGTGACTGCTTCTTTTGTCAGATAAAGGGGTGAAACTCTGAGTTCTAACATTCTGCCATTCCTAAACTTAAAAGCTGAATGACCAGAAAGTTCTAGAGAAAAAAAAGTTTATTGTGTTGACCAGATCTTATTTTCATTACAGTAGCAGGAAACTCATTCACAGTTCACTTTGGGTGTGAAGGGCTCTGCAGATATTTGAGCCCCAATGCTTGTTCCCAAGCAAGGGCAGCACCTGGACCTATGCTGCATTTAATAGAATTACAGTAAAATAGAATAGTTTTTATCATGAAGGATTTTCTTTCTAGGTACATAGTTCTTTTTAAATTCTTAACATTTTTCTTTGTTTTTCCATGTTTACATTGTTATTACCAAGGATAACTGGTTGGAAAACCTGGTACTTGATAACCTTTTTCTCAAATTGTTGACCTTAGCTTGATAACCTTTTCCTCAAATTCTGACACTTGCTTTCTGAAGAGGAATTATGCCCATTGCTTTGGAAACCTAAGTCATGGCAAGTAATGCGATGCCTTAGCTTATACTTTAATCTTTATCCTCCTTAATTAAATCTTCCACATTTGGCTTTCACTGTTGCTAATTGGGGAAGACTCAAGAAATGGCCTCCAGCCTGCAAAATCATCACCAGAGAGTTTAAACCTTATGAACTACTTACTTCTGGAGAGCATGCAGTTGTTTAAAACTGATTTTGTGGGTGTTTTGGTAAATTGTCAGCATACTGAGGGGGAGGGACCCTTTACTCAGCACACTGTCTCACTGCCACCCTGAAGTGCCCTGTCTATATCAGATCAAGAGATCAAAGACCAAATAATAAAAGAGAAACTAGTATCCTGCAGAGATACTTTGAAATATCAATGATGACTCCAGTTAATGAGTCTAATTGGCTTGAATTCAATCACATAATTACCAAAGTCGTGATGAAGATACCTCCTCATGACATCAAAACAGGGGAAACACGAATTTAAATTAAAAATGTTATCCTACCAAACTAGACACATGACAACTACATTTAAGTTGATTAACTCTAATTATCCCCCAAATTTTCCCCTTTATAAAATCAAATATTTTAAAAAGCTAATTATAACAATTACACAGTGATATATAAATTTAAATAACTTGTACAATGCACACTCTATTTGTGTTACTAAGTAAGTTTCCACTAGGTGGCTTTACCAAAACATTTACATTTCCCTGAAATCTGATACCATAGTACTAACAGTTTATTCCGAAAAATGGACTAGATAGTCCCTTGTAAGTAACTCTTTAGTTGAATTATTTTTATTAATAATTCATGGCAATATTAGAAAAGGACTATTTTCAAGTCCTTATAGGGGACATGTTGGGGAAAAGGAATTATTTTATACTCATTGCTATGAGGGTGGTATCTGACAATCCCAAATTATGGTATCAGTAAAGTAGAATTCCCAGCTATAGGATACTGGGATTTCCTTCTCCCCTATCACTGGGCCTAGTCTCTTCCAAAAACTATACTGCCATCCCTATCTTTCAGTCCTTCACCCAGGGACTTAGTCCCTGTAACCAGATTAAAGCTGTTCCTCCAGGCAAAGCTTTAACAAGGTTCAGAATGTGAGGAATTAAAGGACAGCAGAGTAAATTAAGCTCTATTCTTGGAAACTATTTCTTAGTATATGAAAAATCCTTGTTCTCCCAAGAACTCTGTTCACATAATACATGGGCCTACCGCAACGCATACACACTCAGTGGGTAGGCAAACATCTGTTTCCATTTGAAATGCAATTTTGACAGATTCAACACTTTATCAATCTTATGGAAAATGAACATGCTATCATTCTCAGTGTGTCAGTATTGAGTACAATGTTAAAATGCAACATAGGAATGCCCCCACAACCCTAGCAGCAAGCTGTGTACATGGGTTTTGATCTCGATCAAATACCACTGTTCATGGAACATAAAAAGTCGCACTGTTCCATGAATATTCTGGCATGACACATTATTTCATATCATTCTGACACTGATTCAGAAAGAAAATTTTCTATTATGGCATAGAGAGGAGAAAACCCATTACATATAAATGGTGGCTTAAAACAATGCATTGTGATCAGTTTCCAGAAGTTTGGGTGTTTTAATGTAGTCAATCCTTGCATTTTGGGAAAAAAGTCTCTTCTACCTGTCTTTTCAGTCACAATTTGTTTTCACACAGTAGAGTCAACAGACAAAGCTGACCAAAACCAAATTTTGGGGGTAACATCATTTCCTAGGGAGTAATTTTGAAAGATGCTTATGCCACGTGAATCAAGAATTACTGGCAGGAGGAGGGCCCTAGGCCATTTCAGAAGCAAGCTGGGTCTTGCATATTTAGATTACACTATTAATAAGACCTCGTTTGGGGTGGTTACAGATAAGAACAATGAGGACACACGTACCACATAGAGAACAGATTTCACACTGTACCTTACACGAAATATGCATGAGACCTGGCAGAAAGACATAGGGAAAGGTGGTCTGGTTCATGATGTCTGGTCCAAGTGAACCAACATTTAAAAAGTGACTTTGGTATTTTCTGCTCAATCTTCCAAAGAATAAACTGCGAAAATGCACAATTCTGTTCATAGTTGTAGACAGAAGTGGCAGCAGCAGAAGCCTTAGAAAAATTTAAATAACTCAAAGATGAAGTTGCGTAAACATTTTTATTGTCATTGATTCTATCCCTTTAATTGCTCTGCCCCAGTGAGGAGCTGGGCAGCAGGAACTCATGCAACAGTCTTTATCAATAGCAATTATTCTAAGGGACTTTTTCAGTAGTGGATCAATTTATCTAAAAATGTTCTGAGATCTCTAATCAACTTTCAATGGAATTATGAAAGGAAAATCAACAGCTCCATCAGAATGCTTGAGAGACTCCTAAGCTAATTTTTGCATGTGAATATGGAAAAAATACATTACTTGAAATTTTTCATAAGACTGATTTTTTTTTAAGAAGACTGTAAATCAATGTTACCTGGTTTACAAGAGTGAGGATTCAGCTGTCCCTTTGTACCCCTCCTATTTTTATAAAGCGGGAAAACATGAGAGTTAGCAGTTGCAATCCTGCTGTTGCCTCTGGGAAGGTGAGTGAACCTGGGACTTCACACCCCACAGGCAAGCCACACACCAGAAAGCTCCTCATGTGAGCCTCCCAGCATTGCCAATTCACCAGGACACACTGCTCCAGAAGGCCATTCTGGGTAGAAACACAGAAAGCCATGACTAAAGGGCTAATGTGGCTTCAAGATATAACTGTGTAAAGTCAGGGATTGGTGGAGTGCTGAATTTCTGCAAGCCAAAGGCCACCCACAGCACAAAGCTAAAAGAAATATGGAACGGTGTAAAAACCGCATGAATTACACTGTTCAAACCCCTGCTGCTCTCAGATCTCAGAGTCTTTTGTAGAGAAAAGTGAAAGCCAACTTCCCTGTGTCTGAGAGAGAAAAATCCTTGGAGGAGAAGAGGTAGCCCTGAGGCTTCACGATACGTTACTAGAGGGTTTATTATGGCTATATCCAGTAAAGAAATCAATAACAACAGTTCTTTAGAAAGTGGAAAGAAAAAGCAAATACTTTAACAAATAGAAAAATTTACAAAATAATTACCTAAAAGATTCAGTAAAGTTGGGTGGGGAGTCAGAATAATGTTTTCATTTCAAATTAGTCACAATGGTGTTGATGGTTTATAAGAAAGAACAGCAAATTTTCGGTTTTCCTCATCTCTCCTGCAACAACCCAGAGACCTCCTGCTCCTGGTATTTCCCATACCCTCTCCCTAACCCACCCTCATCCTGCCCATAATTTACTTATCCTGAGCTAACCCTAAAGACACAAACTGATGGTTGGGTCTCAGTTCAACAGTGAACTAACGTAAGGGGAAGAATGCAGGAAGGGCACAGAAACGCACTGGAGTAAACCTCGAGGTGTGTAGACGCTGGACAAAGCTCCTGCCAGCCCAACTCAAAGTGGTACCTGCACACAATGCACGATGCAGACTGACTCTGCTGCCAGTCAATGGCGGTCTGCTGCCTTCCAATGGAGGAAGAATGTGGTGGCTCTGGCTGGCTGGTTCCCATGACAGTGTGGTATACAGTGTGCTCTTGGGTGGGGGTACAGAGGACTTGTTTTGCTCCCACTGCCTTTGCCATTTTTCCTTTGGGTTAGAAGACTGCTCTTTACAGTGTCCCCAAAGATCAGCCACTCACTGTGCTCCGTTGTACAGATCCAAGAAAGCCTCAATTTCAAAGACCAGCACGCAGCCTGCCAATGTGCAGGAGTCCAAAGTCAAATGCTCAGCATCAAAAGGATCTGGGCACACCTGCTCAGCCAATTCATCAGCAGTTGTATAGACAGATCAGAAAAAACTAGCTTTTAATATAAAAAGTGTTTTTCAAACGGTGCAATTTCCTATCCTTCTGTGGAGATCATAATTCTTCATGTTTCTGAGGTCCTATAGAAAAAGAGAATAATTGAAGAGAAAGTGGGCTATCCTCAAGTTATAAAAATATAAACTGGGCATTTTCTAGTACTGTAACCTATTATTTGTGCCCATATCAGCATTTTAAATCGGCATTTCTTTCTTTTAAAATTTTTACAAACTTTGGTTTGGTCTGCTTTAAAGCAAAAATAAAAAAATATTTTTATTTTTACATGGAAATTACCTACATATCCCTACTTAATGTGAACTATTTTCAAAGTACGGTACTCACTTCCAGTGAAATGTACATTTTTAGTCAGGATTCTTCTTTTTTAAAAAAATTTAATAGCATATAAACACATTCCTATATAGCTCACTTACCATTCACTATGCTTGGATGTTTAAACTGCTTTCAACACTTTTGGTTTGTAAGTATCAGTAAAATAATTCCTTCATGTATATAACTTTTTTTCATCTGTTGAATTATTTCTTTAAGGTAAATTCACAGGAGAGAAAATTTTGAGGTATAAACATTTTAACTATGCCTGATGACTGATTTACAGCTTTTTAACAAGAACTGCTATAACACACTGGAAGACCCAGGCAGTTTTACCACCATCTCCCCAACAACAGCCTCATCAATATGAATATTTTCCTGTGTAGTGCATATTTAATGATGGATTACTTCAATCTCATTACTATTTCCTCAAATCCATTTATTGTGTATGCTTTCCTCTTATTTGAACAGTATGTCTACATTCTTTGCTCAGCTATGGAAATCCTTGAGGTTTTACTAATGAATTTGAACTAATTATTTTTATGGTAAATATCCAAACTTTTAGGTGTGATATTTAATATCATGATAGAGTCTTTAGGATATGTAAGTGAATCACTCAAGAGCCATGTTCTGTGGTTGCTTTTTTAGAATTAGTTTTGAGCTGAATAAATGTTAAACAGAGTCCAGCTTATTAATATAAAAGGTCACTTTTGTATTCTACTGATTTTCTTCCAAATGGCTACCATTAAAGATATAGACAAAGTAGTAAAAGCATTATATGCAGCCTTAGTCCTTTCTATTCTTAGCCTAAATTAAATACAAACGCATTTGTCAATCTCGAATGTGTTCATTTACTAGTACCTGGACAGATTTAATGAAAAAACAAAAGCAAAAACAAAAAAAGAAATCTGGCAAGAGATCCCAATAAAATGTCATGTTTGGTTTTTCTTTATGTATCACAAAACTCATGAACCTAAAATAACAATAATCACAATGAAAGCACCTTTCTTTTCTCAAAAAAAAAAAAAAAAAAAAAAAAAAGGAACAAAATAAAAGGGCAGTGCCCTGGCTGGTGGCTCAGTGGATTGAGAACCAGCCTGCCAATCAAGGGGTCGCTGGTTCAATTTCTAGTTGGAGCACATGCCTGGGTTGCCAGCCAGGTCCCCAGTAGGGGGCATGTGAGAGGCAACCACACATTGATGTTTCTCTCCCTCTCTTTCTCCCACCTTTCGCCTCTGTCTAAAAATATATAAATAAAATCTTTAAAATTTTTACAAATTAAAAAAAAGAAAAGAGCAGCAACTATATTAATAAATACTATTGTTTATAGGTCAAACTAAAAAAGGAAAGTGAAAAATAAACACTGGATAATGTCAGGATGGAAGAATTATTAAGTGATACTTCTTTTCCTTTTCTTTATTATTATGTAATTTTTGCAACAAACAGAAATCAGTATTGAGAAGAAGTACTTACTCAAAGCAAAAATTTGTCCTTACCTTCTTGATGTGGCTCTTTTGTCATCTTCTTGTACAGTACTCCTGCTTCTTTCTCCCTTTGAAAGAGAATCTGTAGTTGCTTGATCTCTTGATCGTAGTCCTGCCACTCTGGAACAATGCGAACAGCAGCTTCTAGCTTGGGCTCTTTGGTCATGGGATTATTACACTGTGAAAACCAAAATCGCATACTTCATCTGAGTTGAAGAAAGGGTACGTTATAGGAAATTCAAAGGTTTTTCTGTTTCAAGTTCTAACTGGACAAAAGCAACGCCACTGAGGAACCAAAAGATAGATTAGCAGAAGCAAAAGTAGTACTTCTACTAACTGTAAATAGTGAACACAGCCCCATCAGACACTAGATGACTGGCTTTCTGCTGCAAGCACAGAGAGATATCTGATTACTGTAAGATGTGCGGCCCTAGACTATATGATTGCAGAGAAAGACTACTCAAGAATCTGTGTATAATAATTATCTAATGACACCCCCGCCCCGGACTAAGACACCAAGAAGCTCAGACAGCTCACCAAATCAATTGTTTTTGCCCTTTTCTTAGAGGCATCATCACACCACGTTTCACACCAAAGCCATTCTTGAGGGAGTGATTTAATTGGCACCTGATGGATCATGTTATTGGGCAAATCCTGTATTTGGTAAAAATAAATACATAGTAAATTAGTGATGTTAGCTATTCATAACATAACATGTGCCAGTTACAAATTTTTAGCAATGTGCAAGTCCTCACCAAAAACCTTAGAGAAGCTAAAATATTTTGGTGCTTTGAAAACCACAAAGTTTAGAGGACTCATAAAACATCTACCCATAATAAGCACCTGAAAATCTTCAACTTAACACTCTCAAATACCCTGTACCTAGACTTTCCACCGTGAGGACAATTCTAAGAAAAAATACTACTGCCTTTTAAAGTCAACTAAAAATAGAGTTTGGTTCTTATATTTCAGTTTTGCTTAAAGGAAACTCTGAATTCATCTTGTCTACTGAGGCCTGATCCCAAATGGATCACATGTTTTCTAGCCAACTGTCCTCTATGCTTTGAAACTTTTTCCTCAGGAAACCTTTGAGTTTGACACAATAGAATGTTCCATTGTCCTAAGACACAAATAGCAAAATAAGCCAGCAATTCCACCTGTGGGTATGTACACAAAAGAACTGAAAGCAGGGACTCAGACAGATACTTATACACCAGTGTTCACAGAGGCATTATTCATAATAGTCAAAAGATGGAAATAAACCATCAATGAATGAATGGGTAAACAAAATATAGTATACACATACAATGAAACATTATTCAGTCTTAACAGGAAGAAAATTCTGATACATGCTACAACATGAATGAACCTTGAACACAGGTTAAGTGAAAAAAACCAGACCAAAAAAAAAAAAAAAAGAAAAATATTGTATGATTCCAAAAGTACTTAGAATGAGCAAATTCATACAGACAGAAAACAGAATAGAGATTACCAGGGCCTGGAGGAGGAGAAAAGGGGTGGTGCACAGTTTCTGTTTGGGATACTAAAAAATTCTGGAGATGGACAGTTATACAACATTATGAATATACTTAATGCCACTGAACTGTACAATTAAATAGTAAATTTTATGTTACATATATTTTACCACAATTAAATTTGTTACTAATGAACTCACACTAAAGGAAGTTAAAGGATATTCTTCAGGCAGATAGAAAATGACTCTTTATGGAAACCCACAAATACAGGGAAAAATGCATCTAACCAAAAGGGTAACAATGTGAATAAATCTAAATCTAAATAGATACTGACTGTACTAAACAAGAATAGTAACTTTTTCTGCGGTTTAAAATATAGACAGATTTAAAATACAAGGCAACAAGGCATTTAAGTTGAGACAAATGGAGTTGTTAAATTCTCAGGCAGTGCTACACAAAATATGAAAGGAACTTGAAAGGAATGAAGGTTCTTGGGCCCAACAATTTATTTACTAAATCACTCTGTGCAAACGGGGCCCAGATATTAATGCCTTGGTAAGTTCTCCAGGTGTTTCTTTTATGTGCGCCCAAACCTGAGAAGCACTGTTCTGATGGTTTTGCACTATGTGGTAAGTGGGTAAAATATACCAATTAATATTGGCTTTTGCAAAGTCATAAATGAATACTATAATTACTATAATAATCATTAAAAAGAATTGTAAAAGAAGGTATAGCTTAAGCTAAGAGAAATGAAATTATAAAAATTCAATCAATCTCAAAAAAACTAAGGAGAAAAAAATATAGAACGTGTAATAAGTAGGATTAACACAGAAAAGCCAAACTTATGGGTAATTACATTAACTATAAATTAGCTAAATGTTCAAATTAAATGACTGTCACACCCAATGAAAATCAAAGATACAAGCTATCTGTTAGAAACAGAACTAACACATAAGGATAGAGAAACAAATCAACAGACAAGAGTTGGAGAGGATGCTGAGAAAAGGGAACCCTAGTGCACTGTTGGTGGGAATGCAGACTGGTGTAGCCATTGTGGAAAAAGTATGGAATTTTCTCAGAAACTAAAAATGGAACTGCCTTTTGACCTAGCAATTCCACTGCTGGGATTGTACCCTAAGAGCCCTGAAACACCAATCCAAAAGAACCTATGCACCCCAATGTTCATTGCAGCACAATTTACAATAGCCAAGTGCTGGAAGCAACCTAAGTGCCCATCAGTAAATGAGTGGATCAAAAAACTATGGTACATTTACACAATGGAATACTATGCAGCAGAGAGAAAGCAGGAGCTTATACCCTTTGCAACAGCATGGATGGAACTGATGAGCATTATGCTAAGTGAAATAGGCCAGGTGGTGAGGGACAAATACCATATGATCTCACCTCTAACTGGAATGTAATCAACAAAAGGAAAAAGCAAACAAAATATAACCAGACTCACTGAAATTAAGAACAATCTAACAATAGCCTGAGGGGAGGGAGGAGCAGACAGTGGGGGGAAGGGTTTTCAGAAACTACTATAAAGGACACACAGACAAAACCAAGGGGGAGGGTGGAAGCAAGGGAGGGAGGTGTGTTTGGCTCAGGTAGTGGGGAGTAGTGGGGGGAAAATGCAGACAACTGTAATTGAACAACAATAAAGTGATTTAAAAAAAAGATAAAAAATAGAACAATTTAAAAATATATAATGTAACACTAACCAGAAGGAAAAGTAATGTAGCTGCACTAATATTAGAAGAAAAATACGTTAAGGCCCAAAAAGAGAAAGAAAAAGGTATAACCAGAGATAATAAAAGGTTAATTTTTCAGAATATGTATTTAACTTCTAAGTTTCTCGCCACTCAATAACAGTCTCAAAACACATAAAGCAAAATTTGACAAAACCAAAAACAAGAAAAATTTTACAATAAAATATTTTAACACAATTATCTTAGTAACTAATAGAAAAGAGACAAAAAACATAACATATTGCTAAACACAAATGAACACATATAGAAAAATATTACATCTAATAAGTACAGAATATAAAGCCAGATGAAATGTTTCCCAAAACTGACCATATGTGAGTCAAAAAGCAAATCTCAAAAATCTTCAATGCCTGAAATCACACAGAATTCATTCTTAGATAATAGAATAAATGTGATAGAAATTAATAACAAAAACATAAATGAAGACCCTCTCCATTTCAGCATTTTGTCCGAGTTTCCGTGCCAAAAGAGGAGTTCCTGCTGATTTACATGGGGGCAGCATCCGGATGGTGAGCCGTTCACAGGATCCTGCCGGGCAGCCCACCACACAGGAGGTGCACTCACTCTCAGCAGTACGGGAAGGGGCTGGGAAGGGGCTGGGAAGGGGCTGGGAAGGGGCTGGGAAGGGGCTGGAATGGGGCCTCACTAAGGGACTTCGTGCAGAGGCCAAGAAGGCGGGGGACGACACCATCCGCACCTGCACTGCTACCACTCAGATGGGGGAACATCACTGAAAAGCCAGCATGGCTCAGAGCAAAGGCCCCTTATCAGGCCTTTGACATTTTCCACTGGCGTGTCTTCTTTTGAGGACAGATAAAAATGTCACACACACAAATACAAAATTCTTTCCTATGAAGAAACAAAACACTGTCCCAAGAGAGGACTGAACAGAGAAGAAAATAATACATCATTTTCTGACACAACATGGTATACCCATCATTGAAAGTGTTAACCAAAAAAAAAAAAAGAGGTGCTTACCTGATCAAGATTTGAAAGGCTGTTAGGATCCTGACTCAGACCTTGGTACTGTCCTCTGAGTCTGTCACCAGCAGCTATTTTTCTAAACTTCTTCAGATCAACAACATACAGTGCACTGGACAGAGAAGATCCATTTGTTACAGGCATGGTTTATGACATAAAAAGGAAGAGCACTTTATAATGGAACAGGTTACTAGGCAAACATTCTGGCTTTTCTTTAAAAAAGTGAGCTGAGGCCTGATGGTGGACCTGAGGGTCAGTATTATGCTACTTCAGAAATGACTAAGAAAATTACTACAAAACCCATATTCTGCCACCACAAGCTCAGTTTTTCACTCTTCCTTATGTAATTGCCTTTCAAAAGGAATAATATAATCTCTGACAAAAGACTTCTAGCCAATATCAACACATTGGGTATTAAAAGCTATAGTAATTGCTAAATAACCATTAGTCAAAAATATCCTAATAATGTTTTAAATGTTGCAGGGAAAAAAACAATTTATTTTTTGGACAATAAATATAAAGTTTAATACTGATATCACTATATCTAAATATTTATCTCTGTATATGTTGCTTCCTACAGGTCCCCAACCCTCCAAATCTACCAAATCACAATTTGCCCAGAGAAGATCATGTAGTGTTTGTTAGAAAAATATTAAGCACATACTTTGGTTTGACCTAGAAGTTATTCTTCTAGAAATTTATCCTACAGGTATACTGAAATATACAAGACAATGTATTTAATTATTCGGTGCAACAATGTATGTTAGAGCAAAAAACTATAAATATAATAACACTACTGGAATAATGTGTAGATGTAAAAAGACATAAGGTCTCTCTGTACATATAATATTTACTAGAGATATTAAGTTAAAAAAGGAATAAAACTGTAAATAGCCTGGTATATTTTGTGTAAAAAAAGAATTTATATTTTGTGCAAAAAGGGAGTCATAGTTGTTGTTTATGTAGGAATTAAGAACACCCTGTGGGACATACAGTAAATTAGCAGAGAAAGTTATCTGTTGTGGAATGAAAACTAGGTGAAAGAGAGACAAGATTGAGATTTTTTTTCACTGTATAGTTTTTCTGATTTTTTAAATTTATGAATTGTATTAATGTATTACCTATTTGTTTTAAATATACAACATTAATTTAAAGAAAAGAAAATTAAAAAAAAAAAAGTGTTAGGAGCAGTTCCTTTTCAGTACCTGATATGGTACTTCCGCCCAGCCAAGTGACTGGCCCAGTATCCTGATTTCCAGAACCTGTAGCCATCCATTTCTTTTCGGCTATCACAGAAAGGAGTATAACCATAAGGGGCACCATCCAAATTGAAATCTCTTAACTCTTTCAGATCTGTTCGTACGATCTGGAGAAAAGATCATGTCATTTGTTAAACAACCATGCAGACAGCAGTTTCCTGAAAATAGAGAGCACCTCACTGAAGGAATCCTGGAGGGCAGCGAGGTGGTTAATGGCACAGGCTCCAGAAGGAGGCCCAGTCTGAACGTGAATTCCTCCACTGATTAGCTGATTGCCCTCACTAACAGGTAAGACACTTAGCTTCATGCTTGGCACACAGTAGTATTAGTAGTCAAAAAAAGTCTAAATAAATTTACATTGCTTAGCCACTCCATGACCCAGTTTCCTCATCTGTAAAATGGGGATCTCACAGGGCTATTGGGAGGTTTATATGAGTTAATACATAGACATATGTGAAACAATGCCCATTTTAGTTTGTATATGAAATGAATTAAGAGAAAAAACTGCATACATGATATTGGATTGGCCAAAAAGTCTATTTAGACTTTTCTGTAAAATAAAAGACACATTTTTCACTTTCACCAATAATTTTATTTACTTGGATATTTTTAGTATGTTGGCTCTCTCCTATGTAGTATAACACTGAATGTTCTCAGTTAATGCTTTCATTTGATCCCTATCAACTTCAACTGGTCTACCTGACTGTGGAGCATTGTCTAGGGAGAAATCTCCAGAATGAACTTTGCAAACCAATTTTGACATGTTTGATCAGTCACAGCACCTTCTCCATACACTGAACAAATCATTTTTTTGCATTTCAGTTGCATTTTTAGCTTTCTTGAAAAAATAAAGCATAATATGACAAAAATGTTGCTTATTTTTGTCTATCTTCAATATTAAAATGGCTACACAAAATTCACCAATTTTGATGTTCTCTTATTTATTTCTATTTTTTTTTAAGATTTTATTTATGTATTTTTAGAAAGGGGAGAAGGGAAGGAGAAAGAAAGGGAAACTCAATGTATGGTTGCCTCTCACATGCCCCCTACTGGTGACTTGGCTCAAAACCCAAGCATGTGCACCCTGACGGGGAATTGAACCAGTGACCCTTTGGTTCACAGGCTGGCACTCAATACACTGAACCACACCAGCCAGGGCTGATGTTCTTTTTTTTTAAACACACAGTGATATGACAGCTGTAACAATACAATCTAACAAAATTGTTCTGAATAAACTAAGCACTACTAGAGCCATCTTGTGGAAAAAAAACCACATGAACTTTCTGGCCAACCCAACATAATGACAACTATGTTAAAGAAACATAGAAGAAAATATGAAAAGGAGATATATCAAATGCAAATTTTAAAGGTGATCACATCTGGGTGATACCTTTCCATAGATTCTAAATAATGTAAAATAAGCATGTATTTTTCCATAACTGGAAAAATAAAACCATTCAAAAAGGAAAAAAAAGTCTAATGCCTTTAATACAAACTGTTTAAATGTAGCCTTTAAAAGCTTACCTGATCAGCATCTACAAACAAGAATTTATCAACAACCAGTGGGAAGAGCACATCCAGGAAAAGGATCTTGTAACCCCAGATGATGCGTTGTTTTTCAGTCTGCTGATGAAGCCACCGGGGCCATTTGTACTGAACAAGCTCATATTGGAAATTGTATTTGTTTGCCATGTAAGGTATAAACTCCTATTTTTAGACACAGGGAACAACAAATAATCATTTACTTTGATAAGAAAATGGACTTCATAATCATAAGACAATTATCATGATTATGGCACAAGTAAAACATTTACCATAACAATGGTCCAATAAAATTTGACCATTGACTCACTCATGATTACATAAAAAGTACATATAAACTTTTGCCAAATCCCCATTTCTTTATGACTTGTAAGCACTACATGAAATGACAGAAATCTTTTTCTTTTATTTTTTTCTCTTTTCTTATTTTCTTTTATTTAAATATATATATTTTTTCTTTTACAAACCCTTGTGTCAAGAGGGCTGACTTTCAATAGACTGCAGCAAGGGAGCTGCTCTGCTAAGTACAAAAGCCTGACCCAGAAGCATGTCCTCTTTGAACAGTTCAGTGCCAAGCTCCCCACATGTGGTGCGTAACAGGTAAGCGGGCAGCCTCCTTTCTGGCAGCAGCAATCTTTAGGTGAAGGCTTTTAGATAACTAATTTTCATTTGTGTATGTGCATTTAAGAGAAATAAACTTTGTTTGTCTAAACTTGATCAGTAAAACATTTTTGAGCTTGATTTTTAAGCCTATCTCTCAGCTAGGTCTAACCCAAGGGATGATAGGGCAAACCCAAACTGAATAAATGTATTGCCATTAAGTCTTTACTATTCTAATACAAGTACCTTCAGGGGACCCGAAGTGAATTACTTATATAAAAGAGAAATTACTGAATACATTAAAAGTTGTTTAGTAAATTCTACAGAGTAACAATAATAAAAAAGATGCAAATAAATCAATTTAGGTGACAAATACTAACTTACATATATAAAGCAAAAAACTTTCCAAGTATGTTTTTGTTTTATACAGATGAAAGATTACTTCTACGGATCACTGGGTAGTTGCTCATGATGGAACTAATCACCTTTCTAGTGAAAACCAGTACCACGTTTTCTAATTAAACTAAGACATGCATGCTCAGAAGAAAAGAATGTTATTTCATCAAAGCAAATGATATGGACTCTCTTCCTAGTCTTCAAATAGGACATAATTCTGTGTTCAGTTTTATAATAATTGTTACCCCAAAATGGATCAGTCTGGAAGAGTAATCAACATAGAAATATGCAACTGAATCAGAATAACTTAATAAAAAGAAAATTTAAAAATTATACAGATAACACAGATGCAGTAAAAAGTACATTGTACAATACAAATGTCCTTAATCTAGGAACGTTTTCCTTTTCCCCAAGGAACAAACCTTAAATGTGGGGGACAAATAATTCTTCAAAAACCAAAATTTCACAGGAGTCTTGGTATTCTTCATTACTGATAACATCATTATGCTGTCAGAAAAAAGCAAATAGTACAAATAATCTCCCAACGTGTTTCTATTTCAACAAAATCAAGTAGTCAATTACAAGATCACTAAATGTTCTTTAAGGCAGAGCTAACTGATGGCTTAATTGGGGAAAGGGAGACCCTCAGTAATGGAAAACTGCACTTATTCCTTCTTGTAAATATATCACTGAATGAGAAAGGAGTATTTCTCAACTACAAAAATATACCTAACTGATAAAGGCAAATGTTTTAATTATGTCACACCTTCAAATAAACTGCTTCATGAACTGATATACTAACTATGGTACAAATTAATAATGGAGGTTCTGGCTTACTGCCCACGTCACTGTAACAAGAAAGTCTGTAAAGCCACGGCAGCTTTGTGGAACTGGCCTGCCCCTCACAGCCTGTACTGGAGACCTCTGCCAAGGAGAAGGTAAAAAAAATGGCAAATGGCTAGTTGTAGAAGTCCCTATTTTGAAAACACACAAAAATACTTTTTGAGTAAAGGAATTTAATTAAATTCAATTGTTACTAACATATGACATTACTATTTTAGGTCAGATATTATTCCTTGGAAATAGAAGGTCTAAAACATGAGTAAAAGGACATTTTGATTATTTGCTACTGGATTTGTAGTGGGAGATTAAAAGTAACGAGTCCTGGCTTAGGAAAGTCACTCCCAGGCAAAGGCACCTTCCTGATCACTGACCACAAAGTACTCCTGAGAGCCCTTCCCCCTGGCAACCACTGCATCAACCAGCCGCAGTCGGTGGCCTCTCCTTGGCCCTGGCTGTGTGACCTCAGGCAAGTCCCTTCACCCTGAGTCTCTGTCTATAAAACAGAGATGCTCCTATATGAGAACTAAGATCACTCCCACCCTGCCCCAGCTCTAAAATCCTATGAATCTTTAGAAGGCAGGTCCATGATGCTATTCTCTACATTAACCTCTTAATTTGTAGTTTAAGCAATGCTTGGAGACCAATTAAACACCACTATTTATAATATATGCAGAGTGATATTAAAAATTTATACCCCTGCAATATCCACACAGATGCATTTACTATATAGCTTGAGTTCATGCTGTTAGCCATATCAAAATAAATACAACTATTTATGGTAATCTATTCATAACCCTCAGAGTTCTTCAAATACACAGAAGAGAATGGAAGAATCCATAAAACATTTACTCTCTAAAAAAGAACACTGTGACAAATTCATTTGTCAATATTGAAATAATCAACATGACTAACCGAAGAAATCGTTCATAGAGATGGCCAGACGCCACAGAGAAAATATTAATGATGTCATCTTTGTCTTGCTTCGCTGCCTCAGTGCTCTGTCCTCCCGTGAAGCCCCTGCAACAATAAAGGTAAGACACACAGCCCTTGCAGGGGAGAGTTAAAGAGACAGCATTTTCCCATCCCTGCTCCTTCCCTAGAAACCAGTGTAAAAAACCAGGTGCCAGGTGTCCCTTACACTGTGGAGGAAGAGAGAACACACAGCCAAGATACCACCCCACAGAACAACTTTGGGAAAAGAGTGAACAAAGGCTTTTCCACAGAATACAGGGAGTACAATGGAGAGTCAACAGAATAATGATCAGTCAGGCCTCCAAAGAGCAGGCACAACCAACGACAGTCAACAAATGGAGCAGAAGGCACTCAACTGTGTGGGGACATTAACTTTTTGTTATCAGTAGGAAATACTCATGTACACTAAATTTAAATGCAATTTTTGGCTGCAGAGAGCACCAAATCCGAAAGGCCCAAGACAGAATCATTACGCTCAAAAGAAGGGAGAGATGCTGCTTATATTACAATGTTTCCTAAAAATAATACTTTTTTATTATGTCAATATACCATTTAAAGGAATCCCAAAATCCAGACTCATTCTCATTAGTTCCATCACTCAGCAAGTCTTCATTCACCATGTCTGTCTTCTTCTGAACCTGCAATCACATATGATGAATCTTATTCCTCCTATTGGGTTTAATAGGCATTAAACTGGCTTTCACTGTGGGTACTGCCAACAATAAGGAACTAATTCTCATGCAAGCAGGTACAACCCACTCAGAGGCCAGATATATTCAGCAGAAGTATCTTCATCATATCACATAAAACCTTAAGTAAGAAGACAGCAACCTCTTTTACTTAGACAATAACTGTTTTCAGTTTGAAAAATGTACGAAGACCCTCAAGCAATTGTATAGGAAATACAGTCTGAGTAAAAATACAATTCACTAAGCTAACACAGTAAGTTCCAGGGTGTAAGTGCAGCCGACATGAGTTCTGTTAGGAAGAAGTCATTTCACGCCACACTCTTGTTCAGGATTTAATAGTAAAGAGCCAGGAGAACCTTCTCTACGGCATAGCGATCGTTTTTTCAGTTCAACCATGTGTGGTCTACGTTAGGTTTCACTGTGTGTAAAAACTGTGGGCTCAGACCCTGAACACCACAATCAAGTGACTAGCTCAATAAAGTGAGTCAAAATCTTTTTTACTGGTGGAGGATCTTCCTTCAATTTATAAAAAATGCAACACCTGTGAAGCACAAGAAAGCAAAGTGCAGTAAAACGAGGTATGTCTGCATTTACTCTACAATACCTTTTGATAGCTTCTGAATTTAGGGCACTAAGGACTTTAAAATTCTGAGAATAGAAAGAAGTGAGAAGAAATGAGCTTCCATTATGTGAGCTTCCATTAAATGAGCTACCATTTATAACTGTTGGTGAAATTTTCATTGGCATTCTCCTCAATTTTCTGAGAATAGTCATCGATAACAATGTAAATTGTGGTTATATAAGAACACAATATCTATGAAAACATTTTTTTCTAAAATGAGGCTTGTTTTGCTCACTAAGGTTACTCAAAAGGTGCACTCTCTGAGCTGAAGCCACAAATGCATATTTAGAAAAGACATTTTGCATTTAGAACAATGTTTTTAAATACACTACAGTGAAATTCCAAAGATGAATTAAAAGTCTTGGGCTTCTTTTTCTTCCCCCCTCAGCTTTACTGAGATTTAATTGACAAATAACATTGTATAAATTTAAGGTATACATTGTGATGATTCAGTATACTCATATATTGTGAAATGACTATCACAATAGCATTATTATTGGAGTTAACCAATCTATCACTCACAAAGTTTGGGGTTGGTTTCAAGACATATTTTAAGTAATAGCTACTGAATACCAAAATACTGCTACTTTTACCAACTATAAAAGAATAGCTGCCTTATATACCAAACTCACCTTCACTTTAATAATTTTGCTCTTGAAGTTATTGAGGACAACAACAACTTCACCAGCATCGGGTGGAGAGTCTGTCCCATCATGGCTAAGGGAGAAAGTTAAGATGGACATTACATATCACAGCTTTCAAATGCAGTAGGTGCTCTGACATCAATCCACTATACTTGTCCATCATTTTATCATAAAGGAGTTTCTCAGAACAAATCAATGTTTCACAACCTGCAGGAAACACCTTCAGGGTACAGAGAAGCACTTGCCAAAAATCTCTACCCTTTAAACATTGAGAACTCCAGTTAGTCAGTCACAGCCCGAACTTCCTTCTTGAGTTACCTGAAATTACCTTTCACAGAGTGAGAGAGTGCCAGTGCCGACAAGTGCATCATGGACACTTAACCCCCATCAATGTGCACAAGGGTTAAGGCAAGTATAAGACCTTCAGTGAAGGAGTGCCTGGGCCGTGGGCCACTCTGCACAATCACCAGAAACACACTCCTTCTTTTTCTCATTAGGCAAGTAGCAAAGCATGGCTCTACCTCAGAGTTTCATAAAGGCATCTACTCTCTTCTGCCTGGAGGCACATGAGCCAGTCTAGGCCCCACACTCAATCTGGTGCCCATACTCTGGAGGAAGACCTATCACAAGCTCTATTTGCTGGCAGATGGTGCAGAAGAGGCAAAACATTTCCCTACGAATGAACTGTAATACCTAAAATTTCTAACCACTGATTTTCAAGGTGTTAACTGCAGAAAGCCACCATAAAACAGATTCACTGTTATCCCACAGACAGCAGGATTCTCAAGTGAAGGTAAGATTCTGAAGGGAGCACAGGAGACACTCTAGAGGCTGGGAATATCCAATGGGAAGCACAGAAGGCAGGGAGCCTGATACAGCAGGAAGAGAGAAGGTTACTACACTCCTAGGGAGTGAGGAGAGTGTCCAGAGAAAGGACACAGAGAAAAACAAAAAGGGTTTAGAACAGTAGATAAACTTCCTATAACAAATAAAAATTCCGCAAAACCCTATTAGGAATAACACCACTTGGAGGAAAATCTACTGTTTATGATGATGTTATTATAAGACAAAAGTCTTTTATTTCCTGGGGAAACATGTAAGGATTCACATGGCTTTCACATGTCAGGTAAGATCTTATGGAGCTAAGACGAAGACACAGCAAGAGGGTGTTTAAACAACTCTAATGGAAATCATTCCCCAAATAAATTGACACAAGGTCTTTTCACATAGCTTGCAAGTAATTTAAACTGTGTTAAGCAGAAGGTAGACCATACCTTTCTAAAGGTAGTATAATTTTTTAAAACTAAGAGTCATTTGTAGCAAACCTTAAAGTGAAAACCTGGCTCCTGACAAAATGCTCTGGAAGTCCTTACTCTCAACCTACTACAGACCAGGAAGGACCAGTGTAAGCACCAAGATTTCATGGCTTAAGCGCACAAATACTGCTCACCTACGACTCACTCAGGGTTGAGAAATAAAGTATCTAGGCAGAAAAGTCTGTTCTTCATTTCCTTTCTCCTTTCTTAAAATGACTCAATTTCTCATCTGCCTATGGTTTTCATCACAGTAACAGATGGTCTGATTGTGGAATACTGGTAGCAGAAAGAATGACTGAAAAATGAAACATGACGGCCCCATTTTTCCTCTCCCTCTCCAGCCTGCACCAGGTGCCCTGGAAGGTCATGTGGAGTGGCATGATGCAAGAGCTAGCAGTCACCATGGCCATGTGGGAACAAATGAAGGCTGAATGCAGGGGAGTCAACCCACTCATGAAGCTGGCTGTGCACTTGACCCAGGATGAGGCCCTTTGGCAAGAGGGGTGAAGGCTTGGTCCCTGGCTAGGAAGCCTAGCTTCTGAAATGGTATCTCAGGGTAGACTCTGAAGTTGAGTTGGTGGGCAAATTCCTCCAGGACCAGATTATATCACTTGTATCCCGTGCCACTCAAACCTTCAAGAAGGATGATATCTGGGCAGAGATGCAAGAGACAGAACAGTCAAGTTTCTGCCTGGCATCCCAGAGAGCCCCTGGTGTGGCAGATTTGGCCTTGTCTGAGAACTGGGCCCGAGAGCAGGGTGGGGGGACATTGCAGCTAGAGGTGTGGATGTGATTATTACGAGACTGATTGATTCCAAGATTTCATCTCTAAAGTTACAGACCCTTTGTTTGTGCCCCTGCCTGCTGGGCTGAAAACTTTCTGGAACAATCAGAGAAGAAGTGTGGTGGGGAGAAACTGCAGAAAACAGCTGCCACTGATGGCTGGTATGATGAACATCATCCTGAGGAGGATCTGCAGCACAAAGTGACTTCATGGTCAAGGTGTATGACCCCAAATTGTCTAACTCTGAGGGTACATTAGATGCCTGGGTTGACTGGTTCACAAGACCTATAAAGACATATAACCTTGATAAGGAGTTTGAACCAGCTGAGTTCAGCTACAGAGTTATAGGCAGATCCGTAGGAGATGGCCCAATGGGATGCCTAGGCTGCCCGCTGGGTTTCTGACCATCAAGACCTCACTGATGTGTCCTATGATAAGGGTGCCAAACTGAAGAGAAGCCCCTTCGTGACCACCCCCAGCTTTTCCTAGAAGGGCTGCAGTGACTTTAGTAGGGTCCTGCCAGGTGCTGTTCTGCTTTCTGAGGTGGCTGTGCAGCAGGACCTTAAGCACATGCCTGGCAGGATCTAGGTACCAGCCAGGCAGAGAATGAACAAGAACTATTAGCCATCGACACACTGAAGAAGTATCTGGAGCTAAAGCCAGATAGCTGGACAGCACTGATTGCACTGGCTGCAGCAACAGGCTTGTGACAGCTTGCAAGATAGGCTGTGCTACACACAATGGCTTATGCCCATCTGGTGGTGCCAGGGAAGGGGCTAGTGGCACAGGACTGGGCCTCAGCAAAAGCATTCCGTAATCTCTGTTGTCTGATTTCCTGTTTCTTGAGGTGAAAGAGCAGTTCCTGGTAGCTGAGTGCCTACCCTACATCCATTCACACTCACGTGCATTGCGGGTTGGGGTTCTTTTCAAGCGGCGTGAAGAGCGTGACAAGTGGTGGACTCTTTCACAGCTGCCCTCAACGTTTGTCCCAATGACTATCTGCTATGGAATAAACTAGGAGCTACCCAATGGAAACCAGAGTGAGGAAGTAGTAGTGCATACCACTGTGCCCCCAAAATACAGTCTGGCTATATATGATCCCACTATAACCTGGTCATCAGCAGCATCAACTTTGGGCTCATCAGGAAACTTTGGAACACTTTGTGGAAGCCCTGAACATGCAGAGGAAAAGCCAGGGCCCTCAGGGTGAAGGGGATGCCACATTAGAGAATATCTGGAGCACCCTGTGTTCGGCACTATGTTAAGCCTGAGTGATGTCTATGGGGTTGCTGATGCCAGGATCTGTCTACCCTCTCAGCTGTGTGGCCCGCCCCACTGACAGTGGGGATCGGCTGCCCTGTGAGTGTCTGCCTGGAGGAAAGCCCACTCCGGCTGTGCCTCCTTCTCCCCAAATGGGCCTACTAAGGGGATGACTGATAACCATAAAAGTGTTTATGGTCTCTCAGGAGTGGCTCAATGTAGGGGTGGGCGGTCTGTCTTCTAGTTCCTACATAATCATAGGAAAATGAGCTGTGTTTCTCTGAGTCCCTTGGCAATTCAAGGGCTGCACATCCAGCTACAGATCTCTCTGCTTATCATGCCCTTTCCTGGTGCTACTCTTCACATAGGACGCAGAGATAGAGTGTCACTGTCATCAGCTGACATTTCTGATAGGGTCTATCATATTTGTAATGACTGTTCTTTCCCCCTCTTTTGCTAGGAATTTAGAACAGCATAGCTTCCTTGGGCAGCTGTGTGTGTAGGAGGTTCTACCATGTACCTCTGTGATGACTGAATCTAGTCTGGGGTGTGTCAGGACTAGCTGAGCAGAGATGAGTTTGGGTGGGATCCTCACAGTTCTGTCATTCTCAGACCTCTCCTAGCTGTCACTTGATTTCCTTGGGTGTGACCCTGCCTGCAGGAATGCTGGCATCATTATCTAGGGCCCTCATGAACACTATGGTCAACTGCTACAGAGAGTATTTGGGTGTGGAGTAGGAGGAAAGCTCATTTGTGGAAGGAGTCTAGAAGAGACCAGACGGGATTAGATCAAGGGCTCTGTTCTGCTGCCTTTGGTGGAAGGACAGAGCAGTGGAATGAGGGATGCAGTGAATACGACAGGCCCTCCCTCCTCTTAAAAAGACCTGCAAGTAGAAATTGAGCTAAGTCTTTTAGAGAGTTGGTTTGGAAATTGCTGTCTTGCCAAATTTCTAGCAAAAAGGGAACATAGTGTTATCTTAAGCCTTTTCTATATTCTTGAAATGTTTCTAGGGGAGGGTGTCATAAAATCTTCTTCCCCTATAGTGCCTCTGCAAGGTAAAGACTGAGGAAAGATGAGGGGGTAATTTGGATTCTCCTCTATAACCCCCTGCATGGGGAAGCTACACGAACCCCTAGAAGTAACTGCTGAGCCTCCTGTCTTGTCTTTAGCATCTTTAGCAGCTAATGAACAGAAACTTCTCTCTTTTTTATTTTTTATGAATTTATCAATAAGCTCTTATTAAAATAAATACCTTTCTATATAATTTCTATAAAACTTCTTTCCTTATTCCTTTTAAATTACTTTATTGCTGTTCAATTACAGTTGTCTGCATTTTCCCTCCACCACTCCCCCCCATCCCAGTCAATCCCACCTCCCTTCCTTGCTTCCACCCTCCCCCCCTACTTTTGTCCATGTGTCCTTTATAGTAGTTCCTGAAACCCTTCCCCCAACTGCCCCCTCCCTGCTCCCCTCTGGCTATTGTTAGATTGTTCTTAATTTCAGTGTCTCTGGTTATATTTCGTTTGCCTTTTTCTTTTGTTGATTACGTTCCAGTTCAAGGCGAGATCACATAGTATTTGTCCCTCACCACCTGGCTTATTTCACTTAGCTTAATGCTCTACAGTTCCAACCACAACTTCTCTTTTTAAACTACCATGGTCCCAATGGTTTAATACAACTGTAAAATATTTGTATAAAGAATAAATGGAACTGACATTAGTCTTGAAATCTGACCATACTTATTATTATTGGATAGTATTACTATATAATTATACTCTCATAATTCTTCCATGTTTAATTTCCAGGAAAAGCAATGTTTCATCACACATATGAATGTAAATTAAATTCTTACTCCCTGGCTAACTGCCAGTGTAGTATGCAACTCAAGCTGATTTTCAGAGCAAAATGCTCTGAAAAAAAAAAAAAATGCACCTGCATCAATTAATCCTACCTATAGATTCTATAAATATCTTCAGAACGTCCCTTCCTTAGTCTGAGAATCCAAGCTCCTGGGTTGGCTTTTAACTGAAAGTAACCCTAGAACAAGAAGAAAAGACAAATTTTAGTTCTCTCTAAAACATCAAAATGCTGTTTCTGAGGGACAGTTATTTCTTATTTTGAAATATCAGCCATCTGTATTTAAATAAGATAGTTAACAAATCAATGCAACTTAAAAAAATCTACATATTAGAAACACTAGCAAAACACAGGCCAAGAAACCTGCCCTTTAGCCATACTTCAGTGAAAAATCAATGTTAATGTATGAAAAAGCTGCAAAACCTCTAATGAAAAGAAAGATGCTATCACCTCATAAACACTGCATTTTCAGAGGCCAATCTGGTTCAGAGCAGAAGATTCTAGAGTGTTTTCTTTTAAGGTGACATGTAATTACAACCTATAAGTTTAACTAAATTTAGGATTTTTATCATAAGTTAATCATAAATTTTCACCTTACTCATGTTCAGAATGCTAACTGCTCCATCATAAATTATAGTACCCAAAATCAATATGACTCAATATCACCATCCAATGTACTACTTATTTACCAGATTGGCCATAACAATGGTATCCACGACGACTGGGTTGGTTGAAGTTCCTAATGTAAACTGAAGTCCGCGTGGAGGCTGGCCTGTGGTGATGTCATAGCAGTGGCCTTCTAGTAGGAGGTACTCCAGTTCATACTCAGCAGCCACTATGCCGTCCACCTGCAACATCACAATTAAATCACCTGAAGACTACTTAGTAATAAAAAGAAACAAAGTACATGCAACATCGTGGATGAATCCCAACTGGATCATGCAAAGCAAATGAAGTGAATAAAGGGTGACATGCCACATGATCACATTTATAAGAAATTTGAGAAAAAGAAAAACTATAGTGACAGAAAGTAGATCAATAGTTGCCTGGAGAACAGACATTGCCTGCAAAGGGGCACAAGTGAACCTTTAGGGTGGATGGAATTCTCTGTAATTTGATTGTGCTTATAGTTAAAAACTATACAATTTTTGAAACTCAAGTGGGTTGAAAAGAGTGTAAAGAAAAAGGACATAAAAATAATAGGGAGGCAACTCCAAAAGTACAGATGAGAAGATAAGACTCTAATATAGAAAGATAGTATAGAAAAACATGTAAAATAAACTGTCAAAAAATAGATCTAAAAGCTAAATAATGGAGAAAATAGAACAGACAATCACACAAGGATTAATTTACATAAGATAACAGAGAAACAATGAGAAAAATCCAAGAAATATCAGAGAAAAATGCAAATTCATCTTGGCCTATAGAATATAGCTGAAACACTACTGTTCTAAATGCAAATGTCCAAAATATACTAATGGCTCCACAACAGCATAGAATCATCCATGTTCTATGCCAACTGGAGTAGTTCTGATTCCTTGCAGAAAACTTAACCGTAGTGTATTGGGACAGCTCGGATTTAGCTAATTAGAATTTCTATTGCAGGCATGGCTTTGTAACCCTAGTTAATGCTAATAATGTACTATTTGGTGTTTAAAAGGTTACTGCAATGTTAATCTAAAGTCCAAAAGTATAATAGTAACAGCTAAGAGGTAAACCTCAACCCGCTCACCACGTCTCAGGTGCAGTAGTTGTAGTGGAAAGCAGAAAAACTAGAGAAAGCCTAAAAAGGAGCAGCAGAAGCCCTGAAGTTATTAAAGAAACCCTGCTTTGCATCTGAATTCTGTACTTCCTTACACTGTTCTTAGTGCTTAAAAAAAATTTTTTTAAAGATTTTATTTATTTAGTTTTAGAGAGGATAAAGGAGGGAGAGAAACATCAATGTGTGGTTGTCTCTCATATGCCCTCTACTTGGGGCCTGGCCCACAATCCAGGCATGTGCCCTGACTGGGAATGGACCCAGCAACCCTTTGGTTTGCAGGCAGGCATTCAATCTACTGAGCCGCACCAGCCAGGGCTGTATTTAGTGCTTTTTGTGGCTGTTTTATAATTTCTTCAATAAAAGTTGGTTCCTTGAGGGCAAAGACTGTATTTCCTATTTCTTAAAAATACAGTGGATGGGATTGGGGTGGGGAAAAAGGCAAGGTGTATACACACACTCTTCCCTAATGTAGCACCTAAAGGATCCTTCTTAAAGAAACTAGAGTCATTTAACTTAATAAAAAAAGACCGAGAAATACTTTGAAACTATTTTAAGTTCCTGCTCTCCCAATTCCCAAGAAGACATAAGCAGGAAACGGGATTCAGTTGTAGCAGGAGATATTTAGGACACACACACACACAGAGACAAATGCTCAAAGGGGACTCTGAGAAGCTTTAAGCTTCTTGAAAATAAAAGACCATGTCTTTTGACTGCTTTGTTAAAAAGCTAGAGATAGAGAATGAGGGCTATGAAGTGACATCAATGAGCTTTCTATCATCGAAATTGGATTAGGGGGAATGGATCACTAACCTTAGAGACTCAAAATATAGTTACATGAAAATAAACGAAGAGAAGAACAAAAAAACCCAGAAAAATCAATGAAACCAAAAGCTGGTTCTTCAAACATATCAACAACTTGACAAACCTGTAGCTAGAATGACTAGGAAATAACAAGAAGAGCCAACTTACTGAGACCAGCAAGGAAATAGGAGCATCACTACTAAAATTAAAGAGGCTATAAGAAAAAGTAATGACTGGTGCGTGATGGCAGAAGAGTGAATGAAAGTCACACTAACCTCCAATCAGGGCCAATCTGGAATCACAACTAAATTGTGGAGAAATCAGCCAGAACAAACAATGGAACAATAGCAACAGAAAGACTGATAACCTCAGATGGACAGAAGAATCAGCTTCAGCACAACCCAACTAGTAAGGAGTGTGGTGGAGACTTGAGAGGGCGGGCCGGGCACCTACAGGCAGCAGCACTGGTGGGATAATTAAGTGACTGGCTGGATCCCCCTGACAAGAGTGGGGTCTAAACCCTAATCTGGGATCCCCAGCCTAGAGCACCAGAGCCCAAAAAAGTACACAGATAACAACCAGCAGCATAAAGAGGCAGGGTGCTCTCTGCCAGAGACGGGCAGCTAGAGACGCAAAGAGCCATTTAAAGGGACAACGCACAGATTTTCATTTCCAAACACACCCTGAGCTCCAACAAAGGCAGGGGCAGAGTGGGATAGACTCCTGAGGAGACACTGGGGATGTAAGGTTGGGAACAGAACCAAGAGAGTAGACCCAGGGATCCCAGTGCTATCATCACACACACAGCAGCAGCCATCATGCTCAGGCAGTCCAGTCCCCTGAGCAGCAGCAACCAGAGGGGAAACAACAGCCCAAACCCCAGGAGGGATTCTGCCCTACTCTATGATACTTAAGCCTGCTAAGTGTAGAGTAACTAGATTAACAACTAAAGGAGACAGCCACAGACAGCAGATCCCCTGGAAGTTTCCAACAGGCCGCCTAAGGTCAGATAGGGTCAACATCTGACATCACTCAGAGGGGATCCAGAACGAAAAAACAGTGGTAAATACTAGAGGCTCCTGAGACAAAATCCACTGTGGTCTTCCAGGATTTGCGGTGTTTTCTTTCCTGCATAGTCTCTAAACATTCATTTCTGGTCCATCAAGTTTGTGCAAATTAAGTCACTAAATTTTATACAATTTCAATTAACATATTTTGCCCTCCCTTCTACCCCATTTTACCTTCCTCTCTCCTCTCATTACTTTCATTTTAAATTTTGTCTTCTCTCTTGCTATGACTTGTTTCCATTCTGTACTCTTACTATTTCTCCCTCATCCAGCCTCACAAAATCAATTTTCTTGTCAATGGTCATCTCACATCCTTTTCCTACTCTTCAAATACCTGCATTCTCTTTCCGCCTTTAGCAATCTTTGCTAGTTGGCTGTGGGTAGGGTAGTTGTTGTTGCCTTTTTTCAAGTTTCTCTCTAGATCTTCACTAGTTTTGTATTTTAAATCTTAAATTTTACCAATCACCTCTCCTACCCGTTTTTGTATTTCAAATGTTTAATTTTTCCCTGTCTTAGACTCTTTTTAATTTTCTCCTCTTCTTTTTCCCCTTCATCCTGCACTTTTATTTTTATTTATTATCCCTTTTGTTCTTTTTTCTTTCCCGTTTCATCTTAAATTATAATTTTTCCATGTCTTACCTTGGTTTTCATTCCTTATTCTTAGTATTCCCTCTCCCTCTATCATTTCAAAATCAGTTCCTATTCCTCTAGACAACTCTTAAGCTTTTCTTTCTATCTTTTCCCCTCTTATTCCCATCCCACCTAAATTAATTTTAGCTCATTAGTTGTTAGTAAAGTTGTGGTGGGTCTTTCTCCCCAACCTGGCTCATACACTTTTATTATTTTTTTAAACAAATTATTAGTTCTTAACATTTCATTTTTTTATAAAGATTTCATTAGTTTATTTTTAGAAAGAAAGGGAGAAAAACACCAATTTGTGGTTGGTTGCCTCTTGCGTGGCCCCCCACTAGAGACCTGGTCTGCAGCTCAGGCATGTGCCCCTACTGGGAACAGAATAAGCAACCCTTTAGTTTTCAGGCTGGAACTCAATCCACTCAGTCACAATAGCAAAGGCTATATTTTTATTATTTATTCACTTTTTTCCTGTTCTTTTTCTTCCTCGCTTTATCTTATTTCAATTTCTGTTTAAACCTAATAGTATATGCTTCCTTTCTTATACACCTAACCACCTTCTTCATTCCCTTTTTTATTCATGATATACATTTTACTTTCTCTCTTCAAATTGCTCCAATGCCCAACACTTCATTAGTGCTCCTCCCTCTACTCTCTCAAAATCACTTTCAGTAGGTCATTTCATATTCACTCTCCTTTCTTATAGTAGTTATAATCTCTTTATACCCTTATTAATACTAATGCATTTGCTTTTGGTAGTGGGATTGTGGGGAGGAGTTATTTTTGCAGGTATAAGTTTTATTCCCAGGATTTGTAAGTTTTCTTCTAGCAGCACCTGCACAACAGCATGAAAGACATAGTGGGCAGAGTGAACCTCAGTAAACCAGCTGGGGGGTGGGACCTACCAAAAAAACAACCAAACACCAATCAAAACCCAATTACATCCAGAGAGCCAACATAAATGGCATCCAAAGAGCATCCAGTTTGACATCAAGGAGACTGCACCACTGAACCCCACAGGTTTCCTACCATACAAGGTCACACCACAAAGTCAGGGAGTCAAAATAGATCAATCTTAGAAGCAGAAGCAAACAAGAAAAGTCTCAAAAATAATGGGAAGACAAAGACACAAACCCCAGTTGAAAGGAAAGGAGGAATCCTCAGAAAAAGTGCTAAATGATATACAGTAAAAGAAAACTGTCAGATATTGAGTTCTAAGCAATGCTTATAAGGCACCTCAATGAGCTCAGTGAAAATTACCAAAACTACAGGGAAGCTATGAGGAACTTATTGCAAATTATATGAGCATGAAAAAGAACATAAAAGCAATCTATAAGAGCCAGGAGGAAATGAAGAAAACAATTTGTGAATTGAAGAATACAGTAAAAGGAATCAAAATCAGGCTAGATGAAGCAGAGGATCGAATCAGCAAGCTGGAGGGCAAGGTAGAAAAGAACTCCCAGAAAGATAAAGAAAAGAAAACGACACTGAAAAAGAATGAAGAGAGGTTAAAGGAGCTGCAGGACAACACGAAATGTAATAATATGCATATAATATGGATACCAGAAGTAGAAGAGAAACAAGGGATAGAAAAACTGTTTGAAAATAATGATGGAAAAGTTCACCAATTTGATGAGATAAAGTTACACAAGCCCAGGAAGCCAAGATGATCCCAATAAAGATGAACCCAAAGAGGACTACTCCAAGACACATCATAATTAAAATAACAAAATTCCAAGACAAAGAGAGAATCTTAAAGGCAGCAAGGGAGTAACAGGAAGTAACATGCAAGAGAGCCCTGATAAGGCTAGCAGCTGACTTCTCAATGGAAAGACTACAAGTCAGAAGGAATTTGCAAGAAATATTTCAAGTAATGAAAAGCAAAGGCCAGCAACCAAGACTACTCTACCCAGCAAAGCTCTCAACTAAAATAAAGGTGAAATAAGGAGTTTCCCAGACAAAAGAAGGCTAAAAGAATATACCTCCAGCAAACCAGCAATGCAGATAATAATGAACAAATACCTATCTATAATCTCAAATGTGAATGGATTAAATTCTTCAATCAAAAGATATAGGGTAGCAGAATAGATAAGAAAACATGACCCACATATATGCTGCCTACAAGAGACCCACCTCAGGACAAAAGACCTACACAGACTAGAAGTGAGGGTTGGAAACAAATATTCCAAGCAATTGGACAGGAAAGAAGGGCCAGGGTCGCAATACTTACCAAACAAAATAGACTTCAAACCAAAGGCCATAAAAGGAGACACAGAAGGACACTTCATAATATTCAATGGTAGAATCCATCAAGAAGACATAAATATTGTAAACATATTCCCACTCAACACAGGAGCATCCAAAGATATAAGAAAAATCTTGGAGGACTTCAAGAAAGATATAGACAGCAACACAATAATTCTAGGGTATTTAACACCCCACTGTTAAAAATGGATAGACCTTCCAAACAAAATATCAACAAGGATATTGGGAACTGAATGACCCATTAGATCAAATGGACTTAAATGGAATATATACAAACATTTATCCCAAAGAAACAAAATACATATTTTTTTCAAATACACATGGAACATTTTTAAAGATAGAACACATGATAGGACACAAAACAAGCCTCAACAAATTTAAGAATATGGAAATCATATCAAGCATTTTCTGGGACCACAAGGGCTTGAAACCAGAAACTAACCTCAAGAAGAAAACTCAAAAACATTGAAATTCATGGAGAATAAATAGCATGCCATTAAACAATGAATGGGTTAATAATGAGATCAAGGAAGAAATCAAAAACTTTATGAAAACAAATCAAAATGAACACATTAGAGTCCACAAACGATGGGATACAGCAAAGACAGTTCTGAGTGGGAACTTCATTGTGATACAGGCCTACCTAAAAAAGATAGAAATATTTCAAATAAACAACTTAACCCTACATCTATAAGAACTGGAAGATCAACAACAAACAAAGCCCAGAGTGAGTAGAATGAAGGAAAAAAGCAAGATCAGAGCAGAATTAAAAGACATAGAGAGTAAAAGAAAAATTCTAAGGATCAATAAATTCAGGAGCTACTTTTCTGGAAAGATAAAATCAACAAGCTTTTAAGCAGATACAGCAAGAGAAAAAAGAGGACCAAAATTAAAAAAAAGAAGAAGAAAGAAATGAAAGAGGAGAGGTCATTTGCCCATTTTTAATTGAGTTGTTTCTCTTCCTAGAGTGGAGTCATGTGAGTTCTTTATATACTTTGGAGATCAAACCCTGGTCCAGGGTACCATTTGGAAATATATTTTCCCATATGGTTCATTCCCTTTTCCATTTTGTTGATGTTTTTTGTTTAGATGTGCAGAAGCTTTTCATTGTGATGAAGTCCTTTAACTATACTCATCAAGAAAAAAAGAGAAAGGACCCAAGTAAAAAAAATTAAAAATGAAAGAGGAGACATTACAAGTTATACCATGTAAATACAAAGGATAATAGGAAATTACTACGAACAACTATATGCTAAGTAATTTGAAAGCAGGGGTGAAATAAACAAATTTCTAGAAAAACGTAATCTTCTAAACCTGAATGAAGAAACAGAAAGCCTGAAAAGACCTATAACCACTGGTAAAACTGAAGCTACAATAAAAAAATTACCAGCACACAAAACGCCTGGATGGACAGTTTTTGTAAAACATTTAAGGAAGAGCTAACTCCTATCCTTTACAGACTTTTCCAAAAAATCCAAGAGGCAAGATTCCCAAATTCTTTTTATGAAGCCAGCATCATCCTAATCCCAAACCCTCCGAAAGACAAAACAAAGAAAAAAAACTACAGACCAAATTGCTGATAAACAGACACTAAAATCCTCAACAAAATACTGGCGAAATGCTTCCAGCAATACATTTAAAAGATCATACACCATGGTCAAGTGTGATTCACCCCAGGATGCAAGGATGGTACCATATTCATAAATCAATAAACATAATACATCATATAATCCAAAGGGAGACAAAAATCACATGATTATATCAATATATTTGGAAAAACCATTCGATAAGTACAGCACCCATTTATGATAAAAACACTCAGCAAAGTAGGAGTCGAGGGAGCTTACCTCAACATAATAAAGGCCATATACAAGAAACCTACAGCCAACATACTCACCAGTCAAAAACAAAAAGCTTTCTCACTAAGATCAGGAACAAGAGAAGGATGTCCATTTTCACCACTTCTATTCAAAACAGTACTGGAAGTCCCAGCCACAAAAATCACCCAAGGAAAGAAAATAAAAGGCATCCAAATTGTAAAGGAGGAAGGAAAGCTGTCACTGTTTGCAGATGACATGATAGTGCACACAGAAAACCCCACAGGAAGATGGTGGCGAGATAGGTGTGAGCTGAGTCTACTTCCCCTGCATATGGGTGAACACCTGCCTGATTTTCTGAGGAACAGAGTGCACAGCCAATGCTACCCCAGCATATACAAAGGTTGGAGGTCAAAACTTTAGTGGACATTGAAAAATCAGACAGTAAGGAGATTGCTTTGGGACAATAAGGTCCCTGGGACCAGTGTGGGGACCAGGACGGCTATAATCCCAGGCCCAGAGCCCACTGGGTCTGCCGCAGAATTCTTTGGAGAGAGCCAGGTCAAAGACTCCCTCCCCTGCCAAACAGGGAAGTTCTAGCAGCACCAGGATGGACCTGGATGCTTGAAGTCGCTGGGTGGAATGAAAATGAAGTTGCAAACACACAGGTGCGGTGTGCACCTGCAGAGACTGTGGATGTTGGCTGGGAAGTGTTGAGCCATGATGGACCCTGACCAGGATAGTCTCCAGTCTGGTTGGAGAGGTGGGGTGTGTGAGAGGCCAGCTGCTTGTTTAGAGAGAAAGGCTTGAACAGGAGGAATTTTTCAAAAAGAAAAAAAAAAAAGAGGCACTTGGTGGCTGTTTATGGAATTCTCCCACAGGAGCTGCCCGGTCTCCCCCAGCAGCGTGGTACAGCCTCCAGCTCCGCCATGGGCCCACCACTGCTGCCAGGACCACAGTTGTGCCCATACCCTACCCCTGGCCCCAGCAGCAACCCAGTGGTGTACCACCGACCCAGCTGCCTTCCACCCTCCCATGGTTTCTGCTGCAGCAGCAAAGGCCAAGTGCAACTGACCCTGCAGCCCCGCACTTTCACATCCGCAGCCCCAAGTGGCGCATGCCTGACTTCACTGCCCAGAGGCATCTCACACCCAAAGTAACTGCGCCTGCTGCGGGAGCAGAGGACGCACGCAGCCTCATTCTCTACCACAGCCACAATGGTGCCTCCGCCCTGCGGCTGACCAAATGGCTCGCCAAAAGAGGTTGGACATGCCCCCACACAGAGGAGAGCAGCAAGGCAAAAGGAGTCAGCAATCTCCAGAAAGACTTAACTCAGTGGGGGAGCAGAACAACCCTGAAGAGACTCTCAGAGTCCCTAGCACCTAAAACAGCAAAGAGTGAGAAGGTGGTATGTGAGTTGACCCTAACTGGTGCACCTAAAGGACACCACAACTGGTGGACTGAAAGCATAGGCCAGGTGCATAAGGGCATAGGGGCCTAGCAGAGATCTGAGGAACTAGGCTGAAGGCTGGGCAACTATAATAGTGTGCCTCAGACCTGGCCCCCATCCCCACAAAACCACAACAAGGAAGATTAAGTGAAACCAATCCCCCCCTAGCCTGTTGCAGCCAGGAAGACCAGAAGAACTGGCTTGGCCAGTTGAAAGCCAGCAGGAGGCTTATTTGCTGTTGTTCCTTCTTCCCTTCTTTCTTTCCCCCTTTTTTTTTATTCCCACAAGTGAGGACTTCCAGCCAAAACGGAGGCTTAGGGAGACACACTGTGCATACTTGCACAACAACAAATTTAAAACCAAAAAACAACTAGAAGTGACAGAAAATCGAACTATATGGAAGTACGACAACCAAACAGTTAAAGAAGACACATTCATCCAGACTGGTAGGAGGGGCGGAGAGGACTCCTGGCAAGATGATGGCTGGCAACCAAGCAAGGCAATGGCCAGTGGATTAGGCGGTCCCACATTAGCATGCAGATAAACCTGGAGGAACAAGTGGGAAGCAAGATAGACTGCACAATCCAGGGTTCCAGTACAGAAAAATAAAGCCTCAAAACTTCCTCTGTAAAAACCCATGAGGGTTGTGGCAGCGGGAGAAACTCCCAGCCTCACAGGAGAGTTTGTTGGAGGGACCCAGAGGATCCTAGAATGTACACAAACCCATCCACCTGCGAATCAGCACCAGAAGGGCCAAATATGATTGTGGGTAGCAGGGGAAGTGACTGAAAACCAGCAGAGAGCGGAGCAAGCGGCACTGTTCCCTCTTGGAACACTTCCCCACGTACTGAATCACAACATAGCAATGTGGTTTGCCCTGTCCTGGTGAACAGCTAAGGCTCCGCCCTTTAGTATGTAACGGGAGCATGGATATGAAAAAAAAAATTGGTCCAAAGGAAGGAACAGATCAAAGCTCCAGAAAAAAATACAGATAAGCAATAAACAGACAGCCAAATTATCACATGCAAAGTATGAAACACTGTAATCAGGATGCTCACAGAAATGGTTGAATATCATTGCAAAACAGAGAAAAAGTGAAGGCTATGCAAAGTGAAAAAAAGGAAAATGTACAGGGCACCTACAGTGACAGGAAGGAAACTGGGACTCAAATCAACTGTTTGGAGCTGATGGAAGAAAGAGACATTCAACCAGAACGGAATAAAGAAATAAAAATTTGAAACATGAAGACAAGCTTAGGAACCTCTGGGACAACTTTAAATGTTCCAACATGTGAATCATAGGCATGCCAGAAGAAGAGGAAGAGCAAAAAATTGAAAACTTATTTGAAAAAAATAATGACCAACTTCCCAAATCTGACAAAAGAAACAGACTTTCAAGAAGTCCAGGAAGGTCAGAGAGTCCCAAAAAAGTTGGACCCAAGGAGGAACACACCAAGGCACACCATAATTACACTAGCCAAGATTAAATATAAGGAGAGAATCTTAGAAGCAGCAAGAGAAAAGGAGAAAGTTACCTACAAAGGAGTTCCCGTAAGACCATCAGCTGATTTCTCAAAAGAGACCTTATAGGCAAGAAGGAGCTAGAAAGAAGTATTTGAATCATGAAAGGCAAAGACCTACATCCAAAATTGCTCTATCCAGCAAAGCTATCATTCAGAATGGAAGGGCAGATAAAATGCTTCCCAGATGAGGTCAAGATAAAAGTTCATCATCACCCAGTCCTTATTATATGAAATGTTAAAGGGACTTGTTTGAGGAAAAGAAGAAGATCAAAACTATGAACAGTAAAATGAAAACAAAACCACAACTATCAACAATGGAGTCTAAAAAAACAAAAGCAAACAACTAGAATAGGAACAGAATCACAGAAATGGAGATCGTATGGAGGGTTATCAGTGGGGGAAGGGGAGAGTGAGAGACGGGAAAAAGGTACAGAGCATAAATGGTAGGTAGAAAACAGACAGGAATATACTAAGAATAGTATAGGAAATGTAGCAGTCAAAGAACTTATATCTACGACCCATGGACATGAACTAAAGGAAGGGAATGCAGGTGAGATGGTGTGTACAGGGTGGAGAGGAATAAAGGCGGGGAAATGGGACCACTGTAATAGCATAATCAATAAAATATATCAAAAAATAAAAATAAATAAATATAAATTCCCACACGTGAGTCAATAAAACTTGGAGCTGTGGAAGGACCAGAGTTAGAGCCAAGGAGGGGTCATCCCAACCACTGAGTCAGTGAAACAAATTTCACTTTGCTATTCCAGAGAACTTGAAAGTTACTATATATTCGTATTATTATTTCTTCAGTATTTTTACGTCTTTTATTTTATTAGTATTTTTTGTTTCTCTTCTTTGTCTTCAATTTTCTTCATTTTGTTTGTTTAACTGCATTGTTTGACTAGTTTTCCTTGTTCTCTTCTTCACAGTGTATTTTTAATTTTCCTTCTTTCACTTCACTTGTGTTCCAATACCACGCTGCTCTAGGTCGTATACTTCCTACTCTGGTTATTCAGATCACATAGATTCTCTCATATGATTGTTGTTCTAGTATTATGGTAAATAATTGTTGTTCCATACAATTGTAAACACTGCACATCACCCCTTCCTGATCTTAGCCAAGGTCACTATTTTCTGGAACTTTACCACTACTGCAATTAACTATATTCTCTCTCACACTACGCCTAATTTCTATCCTGTACTCTCACTATATCTCATAATATGACCTCCCACAAGCTCACTGCTTTCTGGATCCAACTTACAATCCTTCCTCCCATCCACCAAACAAGAGTCTTATCTTTTTCCCACCCTTTCTAAAAAGTGGCCAGTGAGGTGAAATATCATGGTTCACACTATACCCATCCAAAGGATCTCCTATCTCTTCTGTATGTGTTGGTACATTAAATACCATAGAACATACTCCCACTGTCTTAAACCATTTTCCCTTCCCCTTCCAACTGATCACATAAAAGAATAGGTGGGAGCTGTAAACACCAGTATACCTACTGGAAGAGAGAAACCACCAACAAAGGCACCACCAGCAAATAATATGGAAGAAGATGAAGGAGTGAGTGGAAGCCACACTAACCTCCACCAGGAGGTTAACCTTCTAGAGCACTAATCTGAAAATACAACTAAATGGTGGAGAAACTACCCAGAACAAACAACTGAACAATAGTAAGAGATAAGCCTCAGAACATCGTACAAAGAGAGGAACCAGTTTCAACACAACTTGTCCACCTTGCACCACAGAATACAAGAGGTGGTGGACGGAGTGACCCTCACTTAACCAGCTGGAGGGAAGGACCCATGAAACAAAGACCCAACAACTATGAAAACCCAAGAAACAGAGAGTGCCAAAATAAACGACAGGCCAAAACAAACAAGATCAAGAGCCAAGGAGACTACAGTACTGAATCTCACAGGTCTTCTACCATAGAACTTCAAACCATGAACCCAGAAGTCAGAACAGATCAATTTGAGAAGCAGAGCCTAACAAGAAGAGTCTCACAAACAATGGGAAGACAAACAAACAATCCCCAAATGAAAGGAAAGGAGCAACCCTCAAAAGAAGGCTAAATGAAATAGAGGCAAGTCAACTATCAGATATGAAGATCAAAGCAATGGTTATAAAGAAGCTCAGTGAGCTGACTGAGAATTATCAAAAACTACAGGGAAACAAAATGAACTCACTGCAAACGAAATCAACATGAAAAAGGAAACAAACTATCAACAACAGACAAGAGGAAATGAAGAATACAATTTCTGAATTGAAGAACACAGCAGAAGGAATCATAAGCAGGATCAATGAACCAGAGGACTGGATGAATGAGCTGGAGGAGAAGGTAGAAAAAACATCCGGAAACAGCAAGAAAAGGAAAAGAGGCTCAGAAAGAATGAAGAAGGATTAAGAGAAATGCAAGACAATATGAAACATAATATCCATATAATAGAGATAGCAAAAGAAGAAGAGCAAGGGATACGAAACCTGTTTGAAAGAGTAACGATGAAAAATTTCCATAATTGGATGGGAGAAAAAGTTACACAAATCCCGGAAATACAGAGAGTCCCAATCAAGAGGATCCCAAAGAGGCCCACTTCAAGACACATCATAATTAAAATGGCAAAATTCCAAAACGAAGAGTGAATCTTCAAGGTAACAAGAGAGAAAGAGGAAGTAACATAGAAGGGAGTCCCAATAAGATGAGCAGCTAACTTCCCAATGAAGATGCTCCAAGCCACAAGGGATTGGCAAGAAATATCCCAAGTAATGAAAACCAAAGGCCTCAAATCAAGACTACTCTATTCAGCAAGGCTCTCAAGTGAAATGGAAGGCCAAATATGGTGCTACCCAGACAAAAGAAGCTTCAAATAATACACACTGCTTCCAACCAGATGCTAAAGGGTCTGCTTTAAGAATAGGAAGAAAAATAGTGAAAAAGGGGAACACAAGTACGAAAAAAGGGCAGTGAATAAGTGCCTATCAATAATAACCTGAAAGTAAATGGATTAAATGCTCCAGTCAAAACACAAAGAATAGCTGAATGAACAAGAAAGCATGACCCACACATATACTGCCTACAAGAGACCCACCCCAGAACAAAAGACCTACACAGACTGAAAGTGAAGGTTGGGAAACAAATATTACAAGGAAATGGACAGGTAAAAATAGCCAGGTTAGCAATACTCACATCAGACAAAACAGACTTCAAAAAAGGACCCACAAAAACATACCCAGGAGGTCACTTCATAATACTCAAGGGAACAATCCATCAAGAAGACACAAACATTCTACATATATATGCACCTAATATAGAAGCATCCAAATATACAAAGAAAACCTTGAAGAGTATCAAGATATAGACAGCAACACATTCATCCTAGGGAATTTCAACAGACTATTGTCAAAAATGGACTGATCTTCAAAAAAAAAAAAATCAACAAAGATATCCAGCATAGAACAATGTCCTAGATCAAATGGACTTAACTGATACATATAGACCTTCCATCCCAAGGAAGCAAAATACACTTTCTTTTCAAATGCACATGGAACATTTCCAAAGATAGACTACATGACAGGATGCAAAACAAGCCTCAACAAATTCAAGAAAACTGAAATCATATCAAGCATTTTCTCTGAACACAAGGGAATAAAACTAGAAACCAACCTCAAAAAAAAAAAAAAACAAAAAAAAAACACCAGAACACTCAAATTCATGGAGATTGAATAGCATGCTATTCAACAATGAATGGGTCAAGAATGAGATCAAGGAAAAAATCAAAAGGTTTCTGGAAACAAATGAAAATGAACTCACAACAATCCAAAACTTGTGGGATACAGAGAAGGCAGTCCCAAGGGGAAGTTCAGACCAATACAGGCCTACTTAAAAAAGATAGAAGTATTTCAAATAAACAACCTAACCCTACATCTACAATAACTCAAAGAACAAAAACAAAGACAGCCCAGAGCAAGTAGAAGAAAGAAAATAACCAAAATCAAAGCAGAATGACAGAGACTAAATGACAGAGACTAAATGACAGAGAATAAATGACAGAGACTAAAAGCACAATTCTAAAATTCAATATCCAGGAGCTGGTTCTTTAAAAGATAAACAAAATCAATAAGCCTTTATGCAGATCATCAGGAAAAAAAAGAGAGGGGACCCATATAAACACAATCAGAAATCAAAGAGAACAGACTACAGCTGATAGAACAGAAACAGAAAGGACTGTAAAAAATTACTACCAAGAACTATATGGCAAGAAATTTGAAAACCTAGGTGAAATGGACAAATTTCTAGAAAAATATAATCTTCCAAAACTCAATGAAGAAGCAGAAGGCCTGAACAGACCCATAACAACTGATGAAATTGAAGAAGTAATCAAAAAAACTCTAGACACACAAGAGCCCTGGAATGGATGGTTTCACAGAAGAATTTTACAAAGTATTTAAGGATGAGCTAAACCTTATCCTACACAGATCTTTCCAAAATATCCAACAAGATGGAAGACTCCCAAACTCTTTTTATGAAGCCAGCATCATCCTAATCCCAAAACCAGATAAAGACACAAAAAAGAAATAAAACGATAGGCCAAAATATCTCATGAACATAGATGCTAAAATTCTCAACAAAATAATGACAAACTGCATCCAGCAATACATTAAAAATGCCACACACCATGACCAAGTGGGATTCATCCCAGGGATGCAAGGATGGGACAATATTCACAAATCAATAAACAAAATACATTACATAAAAAAAGCAAAGATGAACATCACATAATCATATGAACAGATGCAGAAAAAGTATTTGATAAGATAGAGCACCAATTAATGATAAAAACACTCAGCAAAATGGAAATAGAGGGAGCATTCCTCAACATAAGTAAGGCCATATATGAGAGACCTACAGCAAACATCACACTCAATGGACAAAAACTTAGAGCTTCCCCACTAAGATCAGGAACAAGACAAGGATGTCTGCTTTCACCACTCCTGTTCAACATAACATTCAAAGTCCTAGCCACAGCAATCAGACAAGAAAAAGAAATAAAAGGTATCTAAATTGGAAAGGAGGAAGCAAAACTCTCATTGATGCAGATGACATGATAGTATACACAGAAAATCCTATAGACTCCACCAAGAAACTACTTGACCTAATAAGTGAATCTGACAAAAGAGCAGGAAACAAAGTCAATATCCAGAAATCAAAGGTATTTTGGTACACCAACAATGAAATATCAGAAATAGACATTCAAGAAAAAAATCCCATTTGATATAGCAAAAAGAAAAATAAAATACCTAGGAATAAACCTAACCAAAGAAATAAAAGACCTGTACTCAGAAAACTACACAACACTGAAGAACGAAATTAAGGAAGACTCAATCAAATGGAAAGATGTACCATATTCATGGATTGGAAGAATTAACATCATCAAAATGTCCATACTACCCAAAGCAATCTATAGATTCAATGCAATCCCTATTAAAGTACCAATGACATATTTCACAGACATAGAAAAAACATTTCAGAAATGTATATGGAACCATAAACAACCCTGCAAAGCTGCAGCAATTTTAAGAAAGAATAACAAAGTAGAAGGTATCACAATACCTGATATCAAACTGTATTACAAGTCCACTGTAATCAAAACAGCCTGGTACTGCCATAAGAACAGACACATAGACCAATGGAACAGAATACAGAGCCAAAAAATAAACCCAAGTCTCTAGAGTCAATTAATATTTGACAATGAGGAAAGAAGCAAAAAATGGAGTAAAAATAGCCTCTTTAACAAATAGTGTTGGAAGATATGTACAGCTACATGCAAAAAAAAAAAAAGAGAGAGAGAGAGAAACTCAAGCACCAACTTACACCATACACAAAAATAAGTTCATGGTGGATAAAAGACTTAAATATAAGTTGTAACACCATAAAAGTCTATAGAGGAAAACATCGGCAGGAAAATCTCAGACATTTCATGCAGCAACATCTTCACTGGTATGTCCCCTAGAACAAGGGACATAAAGGAAAGAATAAACAAATAGGACCTCAACAAAATAAAAAGCTTCTACATGGCTAAAGAGAAAGCATTAAAATGAAAAGAGAATCAACTGTATGGGAAAACGTATTTCCCAATGATACCTCACACAAGGGTTTGATCTCCAAAATACAAAAAGAACTCACATGACTCCACTCCAGGGAGATAAACTACCCAATTAAAATATGGCAAAGGACTTGAACAGACACTTCTCCAAGGAGGATATACAGAGGGTCCAGAGACATATGAAAAAATGCTCAGTATCGCTAGCCATCAGAGAGATGTAAATTAAAACTACAATGAGATACCACTTCACACCAGTCAGAGTGGCCATCGTAAACAAAGCAACAAACAAGTGTTGGAGAAGATGTGGAGAAAAGGTAACCCTAGTGCATTGTTGGTGGGATTGCAGACTGGTACAATCACTATGGAAAACAGTATGGAACTTCCTCAGAAAATTAAAAATGGATCTGCCTTTTGACCCAGTAATTCCACTGCTGGGATTATATACCCTAAGAACCCTGAAATACCAATCCATAAGAACCTATGTAGCCTAATGTTCATAGCAGCACAATTTACAATAGCCAAGTGTAGGAATCACCTAAGTGCCCATCAGTAAATGAATGGATCACAAAACTATGGTACATTTACACAATGGAATTCTATGCAGCAGAGAGATAGAAGGAGCTCCTATCCTTTGTGACAGCATGGATGCAACTGGAAAGTATTATGCTAAGTGAAATAAACCAGGTGGTGAGGGACAAATACCATATGATCTCACCTTTAACTGGAACCTAATCAACAAAAGAAAAAAAAACAAGCAAAATAACCAGAGACATTAAAATGAAGAACAGTCTGATAGTAACTAGAGGGGAGGTGGGAGGGGATAATCGGGGTAGTGGGGAAGAGTTTGCAGGAACAACTATAAAGGACACATGGACAAAACCAAGGGGGCATGGAAGCAAGGGAGGGAGGTGGGTTTGGCTGGGGTGCAGAGTGAGTGATGGGGGGTAAATGCACACAACTGTAATTGAAACACAATAAAATAATTTAAAAAAATAAATAAAAAATGTTTATGCAAGGCTATAAATATGCACGAAAAAAAGACCTAAATATAAAAGTTTAAAACTCTGAAAGTCTTAGAAGAAAAGATAGGAGCAAATCATTGTGATATGGAATTAATACAATGATTTCTTAGGTATAACACCAAAATCACATTCAAGAAAAGAAAAAAGAGGTAAATTAGATTCCATCAATTTTGAAAAATCTGTGCTTCAAAGGAAATTATTTAAAAAGTGAAAAGACAACCCATGGAATGAACAAAACTTACTTGCCACTAATATATTTGATAAGGGACTCATATCTAGACCATATAAAGAACTCTTACAACAAAAAGACAAGCAAATTTTAAAAATAGTAAAAAAACTTAAATAGACATTTCTCCAAAGATGGTATACATATAGCCAATAAACACATAAAAAACATCCTTAACATCATTTGTCATTGGGTCTTGAATGGAAAATGGTCAGTCACTTTTGAAAAAAGCTCAGCAATCCCTCAAGAGGTCAAACATAGAATTATCATATGATCTAACAATTCCACTCCTAAGTTATACCCAGGAGAAATAAAAGCATATCTACAAAAATGTGTACATGAATGTCCATAGCAGCATTAATCAGAAAAACGTAGAAACACCAAAATGTCTATCAAATGAATGGATAAATGATGTAGTATATCCATATTATGGAATATTTATCTGGCAATAAAAAGGAACTAAGTACAAACGCATGTTACAACAAGGATGAATTTTGAAAATAATTTAAGTGAAAGAAGGCAGTCATAAAAATATATGATTATATTTAGACGAAATGTCAGAACAGCAAATCCATAGAGACAGAAGGTAGATTAGTGGTGGCCAGAAGAATGGGGAATGACTGCGAATGGGTGTGGAGTTTAAGGGGTGATGGAAACATTCTAAAATTAGACAATGATGATAGTTACACAACTTTATGAATTTATTAAAACTACTGAACTGTATACTTTAAAATGGTGAATTTTATGATATATGAATTAGATCTCAATATAGCTATTATATTTTAAAATAAAATTATGGGAACTTCCAGGCAAGATGGAGGTATAGGTAGACACACTGTGCCTCCTCGCACAACCAAAATAAGGACAACAACAATTTAGAACCAAAATAACAACCAAAACTGACAGAAAATTGACCTGGATGGAAGTCCGACAACCAAGGAGTTAAAATAGATACATTTATCCAGACCGGCAGGCAGGGCGGAGACAGATGGCCGGCTGGGCAGAGAGGGGTCTCGGCACAAAAAGCAATGGCACTGGGAGCCCAAGGCACCCTGGGGCACGCAAGATGGCAGTGGGCAGACCCTGAGCGCACAGGCAGCAGCTGGCAAACCCCGGGCAAGGGGTGGCTACAGGCAGACCCAGTGAGGCGGTGACTGTGAAGCGAGGCACTGCACAAAAGGTGGCTGGCTGACCAGGCAGTCCCACATTCGAGCACAGACAAACCAAACTGGGGAGCAAGACATACTGCGCAGCCCAGGATCCCATCTCTGGGAAATAAGGCCTCGAAATACCAATTGAAAACACCTGTGGAGGTTGAGGCTGAGGGAGAGTCTCCCAGCCTCACAGGAGAGTTCACTGGAGAGACCCACAGGGTCCTGGAAGGTACACAGGCCCACCCAGAAGGGAATCAGAGCCAGAAGAGGGCCCAGTTTGCTTGGGGGAAGCAGCAGAGGGGACTGGGATCCGACAGAGAGTGGAGCAAGCGCCACTATTCACTCTCTGTCCCCTGCCCCACGTACAGTGTCACAACCCAGCAACTGGGTGGCCCCGCCCAGGTGAACACTGAAGGCTCAGCCCCTCACTACATAACAGATGAGACAAGACAAGAAAAAAATGGCCCAAGCAGAAGAACAGATGAAAGTTCCACAGCAAATACAACTCAGCGACAAAAGAGAGCGCCAACCTATCAGATGCACAGTTCAAAGCACTGGTGATCAGGATGCTCACAGAATTGGTTGAATTTGGTCGCAAATTAGATAAAAAAATGAAGGCTATGCTAAGTGAAATGAAGAAAAATGCACAGGGAACCAATAGTCATGGAAAGGAAACTGGGACTCAAATCAATGGAGTGGACCAGAAGGAAGAAAGAACCAAACAGAAAAGAATGAAGAAACAAGAATTTAAAAAAATGAGAGGAGGCTTAGGAACCTCTGGGACAACTTTAAACATTCCAACATCCAAATAAATTATAGGGGTACCAGAGGGGAAGAGGAAGAGCAACAAGTAGAAAAGTTATTTGAACAAATAATAAAGGAGAACTTCCCCATTCTAGCAAAGGAAATAGACTTCCAACAAGTCCAGGAAGCTCAGAGAGTCCCAAAGAAGTTGAACCCAAGAAGGAACATACCAAGGAATATCATAATTACATTACCCAAGATAAAAATGAAGGAGAGAATCCTTGAAGCAGCAAGAGAGAAGGAGATAGTCACCTACAAAGGAGTGCCCATAAGACTGCCAGCTGGTTTCTCAAAAGAGACCTTGCAGGCAACAAAGGGCTGGAAAGAAGTATTCCAAGTCATGAAAGGCAAGGACCTACTACATCCCAGATTGCTCTATCCAGCAAAGCTTTCATTTAGAATGGAAGGGCAGATAAAGTGCTTCTCAGATAAGATCTAGTTAAACGAGTTCATCATCACCCAGCCCTTATTATATGAAATGTTAATGGGTCTTATCTAAGAAAAAGATAAAAAACATCTACAGTAAAGTGACAGCAAACTCACAATCATTAACAACCACAGCTAAAACAAAACAAAAACAAACTAAGCAAACAACCAGAACAGGAACAGAACCACAGAAATGGAGATCACATGGAGGGTTATCAGTGGGGAAGTGGGTGGGGAGAGAGGGGGAAAAGGTACAGAGAATAAGTAGCATAGATGGTAGGTAGAAAATAGGGGGAGGGCAAGAATAGTATGGGAAATGTAGAAGCTAAAGAACTTACGACACATGGACATGAACTAAAGCGGGGGAATGTGAGTGGGAGAGGGTGTGCAGGGTAGGGGGAATGAAGGGGGGGAAATGGGACAACTGTAAGAGCATAATCAATAAAATATATTTTAAAAAATAAAATAAAATAAAATTATGCCTGAATATTGATGTCTCAAAGATTCATCTAGACTGTGTCCAGTCTGTTTAATCAGAGACTATGACCACTACATCTAAAGCAAGTTCTACAAATGATTAGATACTTGGAAGCAATGATATTCTTACCTCTTCTAAATAAATGTTATCCAGATCATATGGTGTTCTGACAGACTCTACCATCCAACTCTCAGGTGTGTTCAAATTTAGAGTGAACAAAGGAGACTGAGGCATATCCAAAAATTTGGCTATTGGACCCTTTGCAAAACTATTGTCTGAAGTGAATGAAATCTCTGGTTCTAAAACATAACGGTAAAAGCTGAAATTAAAAAGAAAAATGTTAGGTTTTTTTTCTAAACACAATCACAGTCCTTCAGATTACAGGCCTCCAATACAAGTAAACAACTGGCTTATAACAAACTTGGTTTGGAAGGATTTCCTTCCATATTGGGAAAGTGTTTCTAAAACCATCTCTTGACTTAACTAAACCTCTGTGGTTGTTGCAGATGCAAGAGAAGAGCCAGAAGGACAGGACTGGGAGGAAGGTCACCCCTTCCTGTACTGTTATGGGTGGGTGCTATTGGGGGTCTCAGGCATTTCCTGAGTATTTGCCTCCCTTCAGTGAGAAAAACTCATTTTTCTCCTACAAAGTCCTATATGGCGATTGGGTTCTCAGGCGAGTCCTGAAAACACTATATGTAATAGTTTAAACATTTCTTCTGTACAAGGACAATGGTGGAAGCTGGGAACCCATTTGTCCCTTTCAAAACTGTTTAAATTCACTGAGAATCTAACTAACCTATGGAACACAGCACATTTGTAAATTAGTAATTTCCCACAGCTCCAACATGTGCTATGCTATCACTATTACTTGCTTTTTATATTTTTTTTTTCATAAATGACCATTTCAAAGCTTAGAGAGCAAGCCTATCCTCCTTTTGAAGATACATGCTAATGGGCCTCAGCAAGTTTCATCTGACATACACATTCCAACTTGAAATAACTTTTTTTTTTAAATAAAAAAGAACAGACAAGTCTTTGCACACCATAGCACATTTTAACTAACGTGGTAATTTTAATACCTACACTGATTCAAATGCTGTAGAATTGGGGAACTACATAATTCTGACCAAAAAGAAAGAAAAGTACAAGTGGAAGGAGCCTGGGTTAATGGTACCTAAACAGTTCCATGCCCACAGTAAGCTCTCAGAACTTCTGATTAGAGCAGAAATTTAGCAAAATTAAACATTCAGTAAATGATCTTTTCAAATATGACGACCCATCTACAAACCCCGCTTTCAGATTTTTCTTCCAACTATTGATTTCTTATACAGTTTATTTTACCTTTTCAAAGGCATGTCAGAAAGTTTAGATTGGCAGTTCATAAATACTCTTAAATTCATGTTGATCAGCTGAGTTAACACCTAAAAGAGTAAACCAGATGAAAAAAACATAAATTAATCACTTGATACTGAGTTTAGAGAGAAAACATTTCTTAATATCAAGAAAAGGTATATACTCTAATGCACAATCTAGATCACATACATATCACTTGGCCAAAACATGGCAAGTACGCCATTGGAGATCACTGCCCTTCACACATGTGGTAAAGCAGCAGATAGACAACAGGGGACTGTCTACATAAAGAAAAGTTTAAAGATTCAACAGTGCAGCTTACATACTATGGTATGAAAACAAATACACATAAAATATCCACAAAAAAGGTTAGTTAACATACTTCATTAAAGCATTTGTAAAAAAAAATATATATATACAATGCAAAACCAGAAGTTGAAGCAACCGTGTTTCGGGCAGAGCTCTTTTCAATTTCCTCAAAATTCTAATACCTTACACATATCTAGAAGACATGCTGTTATATAAGAGGAAAGTGATAAAGCAGAATTCTTTTACCTTTTTTACCTATTCACCATTATAAGTTAAAATATGGCATAAATCAACTTAATTCAAAGGCATTTTACTTTAAATAAGGATAATTTTTTTTCATTACATGAGCTAACCAGGAAAACCTACACCAACTAAGGTTATAAAGCTGTTTTCAGAGCCATTACCAAATCAGAGCCATTACCAATCTTTATGAAGACATTAGCTCTCCCAAGATGCCTTACAGGGCTTCCCAATGCCCTCTGAAGAGAACTAAGGGAATACTGGCCGTCTCAGGATCACAGGGCATGTGATCACTTCAGATAAAGATGACGTATACTGCCTCTGCGGCTGTCCCTACCAAGAGCAATGGGGCAAGTCTCTGTGATTCTCTGGTGACAGGGTCAATAACAGCCACGACATCAAAGTATGTCTCTCCGTCTTTCGGTGTCAGTTTAATTGCACTACAGAGAACAAAAAATAAAACATTAATCTGGAGGAAAACAAGAAACAAACTTAATTTGTTTTTGCGGCAGTGGGGGGAAGAGTGCAGTCCAGTACAACCTATCAGCCCACTTAGAATTTCAAAATAAACTTTAGCTCTAAAACCATAAGGCTACATGGTATTACGTCTAAGTATGTGATTACGTCTATTTCACAGTTCACAAAACCCTCTAAAGACTCAGGTTCACTGAAAATGGATTGAAAGATGTGTGTTGAGAGGAAAACCAGCTTCATGTTGTATTTAGCCAAAAACTGCTAAAAGCTTGTGATGTTTGTTTTTGACATTTACAGAATATGTCAATTTCTTTCTTCGCAAAAAAAGGTATGAGTAGAGAAAAAATAAAATCTTTTTTACATAATAAAAGGAATTTAAGAATATTAAAGATTACTTGCAAAAGATAGACGAGGAAAATAAATAATCATAAAACCTCACCATCCCAAGGCAACTACTTTGGGGCATATCCTATGTAGTCCTTCTTACCAGCTTTACCTACAGAGTATTCAATTTCCTTCCTACCCCCACCACTTTATCATAAATATTTTTCCATGTTGTTATACATTAAACATCCCAAATAAGAAGTAATCATCTATTTACCAAGTAAATTTGCCATAGCTTACTTAAGCTATTCCTTATTGCAAGGTATGTATGTGACTTTCAATCTCTAAAATAACTTGGTACATCAGTTGTTTCCATACTTGGAAATTTCTTAAGAGTCAACAAAGTCCTAGACACGAGATTACTGAGTCACAGAATACAAATATGTTTTTGTCTAATATGTACTGTCAACCACATTTCCTGAAGAACTAAACAAATTTATAAGGTCAAAAAATGAACTTCATATCTTGTCAGCATTAAGTTACACATATTTTATCTCTTCTTAATATGAGAAGAGCAACAGCAGTTAGGTTTCAGTATGCGCTTCTAGGATTCTGGGGAGAGACGCATTTTCCTATGTGTAGTACATTTTAAAAATGAATATACTTTAAAGGATTTAAAAATATATCAAATTTTCTAAGAATATTATAGCTTAAATCAATGTTTACCACTCTGAACAATATTTCAATGTATTTTCAATGCTGACCACTACTTCTCTGCAAGTAAAAGAGAGCATAACTGATAAAAACTGGGTAATTATAATTTAAATGGTGATGAGGTGCTTTGGGAATAACCATCAAAGTGGCTTTGTGACGACACTACAGCAAATGCTTTCACTCTGATATTTACTGCAATATAACAAAATGTTTTTATTCTAACACAACTGTTCTCAAAGTGTCTATCCAAACCAGCAGCATCAGCTTCCCCTGGGAATTTGTAAAAACAAACTGTTGGGCCCCAACCCAGACTGACTAAGAAACCCTGGGGTAAGTCTGACCAACTGCATTATAACAAACTTGCTAAGTAAAAATATGAGAACCACTGCCCTCAGATAATCTGGACTTCCGTGTGACTCTAGAATTCTAGAAGGAAAAGCACATAAGAAAATAGCATAGTACAGAGTCTCATGAAGGGAACAAGAAGCAGAGCCTCGAAGAGTCCTCTAAGTCAGGCCTGCCCAGGCCAACAACTGGGAACCCTGGTACTTTGGGGTATGGTTCTTTTTGACATGTTCATGTTCTGAGGCAGTATTGTAGATGATACCCACTGGCATACTCAGAAACTGACAATGGAGCTCTTTTAATCACACCCAATCTCTATGAAAAAAAAAAAAGAGAGCAAGACAAAAATCAAGACAAGAATAATATTAGTGTGGAAATGGAGAGCAATGTAAACTAACATTATCATGTTTAAATATACTTGCTGCATTTGGTCAGAAGAAAAGACCAGAATAAGGCCAAAAGTGACAGAGAAAGGAACAATATTTGGGATTCACACACATTTTTGTGAGGTGAGTATAGAAAATTTCAAAGAATACAGTGCTTCACCAATCTTAATGTACACAGGAATCACCTGGGGTAACCTCGTTACAAAGGAGATGGTGATTCAGGAAGTCTGGGTTAGGGCCAGAGACAGAATTTCCACAATCTCCCAAATTATATCCTGCTGCTGTTCCAAGAACCACAGTTTAAAGGCAAGGGTATGCATACCAATAATTCATACTAGAAAAAGAAGTAATTTCTGATATAAATCAAGCAAATACTCATGTAACCTGACACAATGTCAATAAGAAGAATTTCTCTAATTATAATTTGTATCATAATAGAATTTATAATTAGAGTATTTTAATTATATAAGACTCGTGGAGAAAGGGGTATTCTAGAAAGGGAAGAGTTCTTGCTCAAGATTCACTCTCTTGGCCATGAAAGGAAAACAAGATTTCTGGTCAATTAGGAAATATGTTTCCTGTGGCAGTAACTAGATAATGAGTTATTCCCTGAAAGTATACAGAGTAATGAGAAGAAGTAGCTATAGGAGTTTTCACTCATTGGTAACATAAGAAATCAGGAGACAGCAAGGATGGATCTTGAGAGCATTACACTAAGTGAAATAAGCCAGGCAGTGAAAGACAAATACCATATGATCTCACCTATAAGTGGAACCTAATCAACAAAACAAACAAGCAAGCAAAATATAACCAAAGACATTGAAATTAAGAACAAACTGACAGTAACCAGAGGGGAGTTGGGAGGGCATAACAAGGGTAAAAGGGGGAAGGGTTTTCAGGAATATGTATAAAGGACACATGGACAAAACCAAAGCAAGGTAGGATCAAGGGTAGGAAGTGGCAATGGCTGGGGTTGAAGGGAGTGGTGGTGGGGGGTGTGGGGGGAATGGAGACAACTGTACTTGAACAACAATAAAAAATATTCAAAAGAAATTAGGAGACATGGCCAAAGAGAAAGGAGAGGGTCTCCATTCTAGCTTGGAACTGTCAAACAGTCTATTCAAATCTGATCTCCACAAGGACTGGCATGAGAAAGCACAGGTCAACTGAACTAAAGTCCAATCTACCCCAGACTAATTAAATCACAATCATACAGGGGCATGATGTGGGCTTCTATATCTAAAGCTTCCCTGGTGATTCTAAGGTGCAATTAAAGTGTATACACGCTCAGAAAGGCAAGGGCTACATAGATTAACACGGTTTTTTTCCTAAAGACAAGTTAATATCAAGTCTAATCATGAGGAAACAACCCAGACTGTGAAACATTCCACAAGACAACTGCTCTGGACTCTTGAAAAAGTCAATGTCATAAAAGACAGACAGAAAGAAAGAAAGGAAGACAAGCAGGTAACTGTTCCAGTTTAAAGGAGACTGACCACAACAAATAAAATAGCTGTAAAAGGTCATTACTAGGGCAATAGAGAAATTTGAATATTAACATGTATTATTTAATATTACTATGTTATGATTAAATTGCTGAAGTATGCAAATAAGTACTTATGGAGAAACTCCTAGTACTTAGGAGATATATGCTGAAGAATTTAGGCATAATATATAAATTTGTCTGCAATATAGTTTCAAATGTTTCTGAAAATCTGTGAGTACATGTATGCTTGTATGCAAACATACAAATATACATTATATGTACTATATATACATACACATTCAGATGGCAGATAAATGTAACATTTGTTAACAATTGGTGAATCTAGATTAAACATATTTAGGTGTTCATTATAACAGTCTTTCAGCTATTCTCTAGGTTTGAAACTTTTCAAAATAAGAATCTGGAAATAAAAGGCAAAGACTTCTTCATAATGCTACATTTATTTTTATTTTATTGAAAACAAAAACAGTTTTCAATTAAAGATGAACAAGTCAAGTGTTCTAATAACCTCTATTTATTCTTGAGTATCAGAAAATTATAGTTGACCCACTTCATTCAATGCTTTCTGGGCTTTTAAAAATATTTTATTTATTTAATTTTAGACAGAGGGGAAGGGAGGGAGAAAGAGAGGGAAAAAAACATCAATGTGTGGTTGCCTCTCCCATGACCCACACCAGGGAACCTGGCCTGCAACCAGGCATGTGCCCTTACTGGGAATTGAACCAGAGACCCTCTGGTTCGCAGGCCAGCACTCAATCCACTGAGTCACACCAACGAGGACAAAATGCTTTCTGTTTTCTAAAAGTGTGCATTCAAAACTATTGCAGATGTATTCAGAACTATTTCAGATCTATTTAGAAATAAATGTCAACTTTTAGAAAACTGAGATCTCTCTCTCTGTATGAGTTTTATTATTTTACTTTTATTTTTTAAAGATTTTATTTATTTATGTTTAGAGAATGAGGAAGGGAGGGAGAAAGTGAGGGAGAGAAACATCAATTCATGGTTGGTTGCCTCTTGCATGCCCCCAACTGGGGACCTGGTCTGCAGCTCAGGCATGTGCCCCTACTGGGAATCGAACCAGTGACCCTTTGGCTCTCAGGCTGGCACTCAATCCATTGAGCCACACCAGCCGGGGCTGTATGAGTTTTAAATGAGAAAATGAATATATGTGAAAACCACATGCCAGACAAATTTTCCATTCATATAAGAATTTATAAACATACTTTATATCATAGGTGACAAACACAAGGTCAAATCTGGCCCTCCACCTTCTTGTATCCGGCCTGGTACCTTATTTCTACCCAGTGGCAGTGCCAAGCTCCTTGCTCCTAGTTAAGAAATAGTTACATTTATACAGCCCTAAAATTACATTTGGCCCTTTGAAGGCAACCACGAGGCTGATGCGGCCCCCAGTAAAAATGAGTTTGACACCCCTGCTTTATATGAAAAAATAAGCAATCTGAGGTGAAAGCAGCCTGAAGATTTACTATACAAGATGGTCTGCAGGCAGCTGCACCCAGCGCACTGCCTCGCTGCCACCCAGGTGCTGTGTACTGGCCCCCAGCTGCTCTCTATGCATAAACCCACAGAGAAACACAAGTAGATAACAACAGAAAATGGTACCAGAACAGTAGGAATCAGCAATTTTGCACAGGAAGCTTTGAGGTATATTGTTTACCACAGTTTGCCTTAAATTGCAACAAAATTTAACAAACAAGAGAAGTCTGATGCTTTGCAAAGAGTGAAAGTTGTTCATGAACCCTATTATCCTCTATCAGGAGAAGTAACTGAAATTAATGAAGCTCTTGCAGAAAATCCAGGCCCAGTCAAAAAATCTTGTTATGAAGATAGTTGGCTGATCAAGATTACACTGACTGGCCCACCAGAAGTAGAGGAAGTAATGAGTGAAAAAACATATGACAAACACATAAAATGTATTAAGGAGTGAAAAATGGAACCCCCTAAATAAAGTAGTCTGAAACGACTTAATCTAGCATAAATTGTCAAATCAGTGGTGAATAGAAAATTTAAAATAGCAACTTTTACTAATAACAATGGAAAAAGAAACTACTTAGAACAGTGCTACTGGAGGAAAATACCCCTTAACTTTCTAATAGTTGCAAACAAACACATCATACATCTTTTTCTCAACACCCTATGGTTTTTAGGCTAGGCTACAGTGATAACATTCAGAACTCCTGAAATTATCTGTGGTAAAATCTAGTTATAAAAACTATGTAATCCAAGGATAACATTGTTATCTTAAGCCTTATATAGCACTGTAACTTGCTTAGATACATCTCTGGATTTGGGTTAAAATACTTAATGATCTTTCCATTGGAAATAACTGAGAGTGGAATAAAGGTTTTTGTTAGTTGTACAGTGTCAGATGATGAACAAAACTATGTCAATTTTATAACATACCATATTTGCTGGTGCTATTTTCATATAGGAAAGCAACAGCCTTATATAGGAAAACAATTTAATAATAAAACATTCAACTTCTTCATTAAAAGAAGAGTTTAATATTTAAGAATACACACAAATTTAACATTATTTCTATACCTGTGTCTGTCTTCAAAAAACTGGTACTCAATTCTTGCATCTCCTTTTGGTTGAGCTGACAGAAGAGCATCCACTTTCATTACCAAGTCACTTGCCCTAAAAGACATGGTTGGTGACAATTCAGCATCTCTTTAACCTGAAGGTTTTTCCAATTATTGCTGAACATAATATAATCAGCCAAAGCACTGGATGCTTACAAGATAGTTTAAAGAAACCATGAACTTGGTACCAACATACATGAGAAAAGTACTGATTTTAAGAATGATTAGTTTTATAAGTTTGGGAAAGGTGCTGGTTTTTCCGTATGTGAAATGGGGATGACGCCAACTTCACGTGGCTCTTGTAAGTACTGCACTGCCTAAACATAAAGCATCTAGCTCAGGGTCTGCCCCATAGAAGACAGTCAGTCAGTGTTATTTACATTCTCTCACATCTTCTTAATAACTTTAGTACTTTTTATGATTGTTAGAGTAACAATTAATTGGAAAACATTCAGGGAAAAAAACATAAGGCGAATTCTGAGACACAAACAATACCATTATCAAGAAATTAGCACTAAACATTTGGTTCATTGTTTGTATATTAAAAAAAAATACATATGAGGTCTGTCCAGAAAGTATCAAGCTATGTAATATGAAACATAGAGACATTTATTGAAGAAAATACAAGAAACATTTACATAGGACAATGATGCCTCAGTCCCCTTCAAAATAGGTAGCTTGGAACCTCACACAGTTCTCCCAATCACCATCAGCTGCCCCATCGTATTTTCCTTAATCTCATCATTGGTATGAAATCCCTTCCCTTTGAAAGGTGATCTGAGTTTTGGGAAAAGCCAGAAGTCACAGGGCACCAAATCTGGGTTGAAGGGGATTTAAGTCACCTGGGTGATTTGATGTTTCGCAAAAAAACTCTGCTCAAGACATGATGCATAAGCGGATGTATTGTTGTGATGAAGCTGCCCATCACCAGTTGCCCCAGCTGTGGCCTTCTGAATCATCCAAATAGTTTCCACAGAGGAGTATTCAAACTTAATGTAAAATTTGATGCAGATCTGTTGCTCTACTCACTCAGTCATTTTTAATGTGATGGCCACACAGTACACATGCTCGCTCAGCGACGTCTACTGCCGCCCCCACTGACTAGTACAGTGAAGTCGTGATTGTTCACCCATGCACATTCCAGTCCATTCTCCTTAGTTGCCAGATTACAGCGATGTCACCCCAACCATTCTCACTAACAGTGGCTGGACATTTTCCAGACATACCTCATACACACATATGTGTATGTACACACATATATATGTATTCATACACACACACACACAAAAGTGGGATTATACTATGTGGTAACCAGTTTTTTCATGTAACAATGTATTATAAACATCCTTTTGCTGGTAAACATGTATAGGAGCCTATCAGTATTATTAATGACTATATAATATTAGGTTTTGTGGTACATCATAATCTATTAAACCAATCAGCTATTGAACATCTCAATGGTTTCCTGTTTCACTATTACAATCAACACTTCAGTAAACAACCAAGAAAAGCATTTCTGCTTTCCCCGCCCATTCTAAACTTGATTTCTAAACATGGAAGATCTTGAACTACATCATGAGATTTTAAATAATGCCTTAGTCTGCTGAACCAAGGACCAGAATCTTGCACTGGAACACTTGCACTAGAATCAAGCCTACACATTGTCTATGGAACCAAACATCGACAACAAATTGGCTCTGTTGGTACTTCTCAGTACTAACTCTAAATACACACACACTCTAAACACATACTCTAAATACTAACTCTAAGTACAGGCCACTCGTTTCCTGGGATGTGTCAACAAAGTCACCAACATGTCGAGGGACACTTGGTTCTGTGAACTGGGCCAAGCAGACCAACAAGAAATTCCACAAAGGCTCACAGCTTGGCCTCTCTTAGGTACCTCCAAGCCCAGCACAAGTTGCAGCCATCTACAGATCACTCTGTAATTCATGCCAGGTGGCCCTGGACAGGGTATAGGTGGCAGGTGACCTTAGCATACACCTCTATGTAGGCCCCAGAGCCAGAGCACTGAGTGGTCAGTTTCAGAACACGCAAGACCACACCAAAACACTACAAGTGACACACCCGAGGGCTGAGCTCACCGGGCATCAGAGCCCCGCGGAAGTGAGCACTGCTCCACTGGTCCAGCTCCTGCCCGACAGTCCCTCCGGTGTGACTGCAGCCAGTCCTTCAAGCCAATCAGCATGAGGATAAATCCCGCCCATTCACTGGCCAACAGCAATCAAGGTTCAATTTTAACAAGAGGGTCCACACAGCTCTGACCAGGGGTACACCTGAGTATGCAACGCAGGTGACCACAGAGGCTCCATCACTGGGTTCTACAGGGTTCCAACTACATAAGGCCACTCTACCAAGACCAGGAGATATAGCAGCTCTATCTGATACATAGGAACAAACACAGGGACACATCCAAAGTGAGGAGACAAAGAAATACGTCCAAATGGACATAATAGGACAATGTTCCAGAAAAAAAAAGACTAAAAAAAGGAGACAAGTAATCTACCAGATATAGAATTCAAAACACTGGTTATGAGGATGCTCAGTGATCTCAGTGAGAACTTTAACAAAAATAAAATGTAAAAATGAAGGTAGATATCATAAAAAAGATCCAGCCAGAAGTGCAAAATACAATAACTGAAATGAAGAACACATTACAAGGAATTAAGAGAAGAACAGATAAAGGAGAGAAGCAAATCAGCAATTTGGAAGATAAGGAAGTAGAAAACACCCAATTAAAAGAGGAAATAAACCTAAAAGAAAGATTATAGTTTAAGGAGCCTCTGGGACAACCTCAACTGTGACAACATTCACATCATGGGGGTAACAGACGCAAAAGAAAGAAATCAAGGAAATGAAAACCTAGTCAAAGAAATAATGACTGAAAATGTCTCAAATCTGGTGGAGGAAGAAGACACACAGGCAAGGAAGCACAGAGTGCCAAATAACATGAGCCTACATAAGCCCACACCAAGACAGACCATAATAAAAATGACAAAGGTAAAAGACAGAGAATCTTAAAAGCAGCAAGAGAAAAGCAGTTAGTTACATCCAAGTGAACTACCATGAGACTGTTGGCTGATTACTCAACAAACTTTGCGGAAGAAGGAATTAGCACAAATTATTCAAAGTGATGCAAAGTAGGGACCTACAACCGAGGTCACTCTCCCCAGAAAAACTATCATTTAAAACTAAAGGAAATATCAAATACTTTCCAGAGAAGAAAAAGATAAAGGAGTTCATCACCACCAAACCACTATTACAAGAAATATTAAAATGACTTCTTTCAGAGTAAGGAAAAATATATAAATGTAAATATCATAATGAAAGTAACTGCATATCTACCAATAATCACTTTAATATAAACAGAATTCTCCAACCAAAAAGACAAAGGGTGGCTGAATGGATTAAAAAACATGACCCATATATGCGCTATCCATAAGAGACACACTTCAGATCAAAAGATACAAAGACAGTGAAAGTAAAAGAATAATAAAATATATTTCAAGAAAATGGAAACTTAAAAAGCTGGGTGGCAATGCATGTATCAAATAAAGTAGACTTTATCACAATAAGAGACAAAGAAGGACATTACAAAAATGATAAAGGAATCAATCCAACAATAGGATACAACTCTTATAAACATTTATGTACCCAATATAGGAGCACCTAAATATGTGAAGTAATTTTTGATGAATATAAAGAGAGAGATTGACAGTAATACTATCCAAGTACAGAATTTACACACCAGTGACACCAGTGGAGAGACCTTCTGGAAACTAAATAAAAAATAAAATAGTAGACTTATAAGATATATGAGCCTAGATGGACTTAACTGATGTTTTTAAAAGTATTTTACCCCAAGACAGTAGAATACACATTTTTTTCTACCTTTGAAAAGGTAGATTTTCTAGAATAAAGAACATATTAGGCCACTAAGAAGTCTCAGGAAATTTAGGAAGGCTAAGAACATATCAAAATCTTCTCCAACCACAATGGTATGATACTAGAAATCAAAAAACACAGAAACACATAGAGTTAAATAACACGTTACTGAAAAATAAATGAGTTAGTAAGATCAAGGAAAAAAATAAAAAAGATACATAGAGAAAAGTTAAAATGAAAACAAAAAACTCAGAAACTATGGGACACAGCAAAAGTACTCCTAAGAGGGCAGTTCACAGCAGTACAGCCCTATTTCAAGAACCAGCAAAGAGCAAAAATAAACAATCTAACCTTCCACCTAAAACAACTAGAAAAAGAACAAAAAGCAGAGCCCAAAAGGAACAAAGGAAGGAAACAATAAAGATCAGAGTGGAAATAAACAAAATAAAGTCTGAAAAAACAAGAATACGAATGATCGATAAAACCAAAAGGAGGTTCTTTAAAGATGTAAACATGATTGAAAAACTTTTAACCAGTCTCATCAAGATTAAACAAAACAGAAACCAGAGTTCCAGCCAAGATGGAGGCATGGGTAGAAACCCTTCACTTCCTCGCACAACGAAAAGCAGGATAACAACCAATCTAAAAACAATAAATACCCAGAAGTGCCAGAAAATCAAACTGCATGGAACTCCGACCACCAAGTAATTACAGAAACAGTCAACCAGACCAACCAGACCAGGAGGAGGCAGACAAGGGACACAGGGCATACCGGTGGAAAGAGAGAAGCCCCAGCAAGGTGGCGGACCACTCGGACAGGGCTGGCTGAACAGGAAACTGAGACTCACACCTGACTGTGGACCATGGCAGGGTTTGCCACGGTGGGAGAAACTCCCAGTCTCACACGAGAGTTTGCTGGGAAGTGGGGCTAGAGTCCAGCAAGCGAGCTGCATTGTTCCTCCTCTGGCCCCGCCCTGAAAGACAGCACCACAACGCAGCCAAGAGGGTTGCCCTGCCCTGGAGAATACCTAAGGCCCCACTCCCTTACAGCTTAACAGGTGCCCCGAGACAAAGAAATACGGCCCAAATGAAAGAACAGAGCAAAACTGCAGAGAAAGAGCTAAGCAATGAGGAGATAGCCAACCTATCTGATGGAGAGTTGAAAACAGAAATCAAGATGCTCACAGAACTGATTGAGCTTGGTCGAAAATGAAAGAGCAAATGAAGGATACCCAATGTGAAATAAAGCAAAATATTCAGTGAACCAACAGTGACAGGAAATAAACCAGGACTCAGATTAATGATTTGGAACAAAAGGAAGAAATAAACATCCAACCAGGACAGAATGAAGAAACAAGAATTGAAAAAAAAAATGAAGAGAGGCTTAGGAACCTCTGGGACAAATTTAAGCATTCCGATATCCTAATTATAGGGGTACCAGAAGGAGAACAAGAAGAGCAACAAGTGGAAAAGTTATTTGAACAAATAATAAAGGAGAACTTCCCCATTCTGGCTAAGGAAACAGACTTCCAGCAAGTCCAGGAAGCTCAGAATCCCAAAGAAGGTGGACCCAAAGAGGAATACACCAAGGCACATCATAATTACATTAGCCAAGATTAAAGATAAGGAGTGAATCTTTAAAGCAGCAAGACAAAAGGACAGAATTACCTACAAAGGAGTGACCATAAGACTGTCAGCTGATTTCTCAAGAGACCTTACAGGAAAGAAGGGGCTGGAAAGAAGTATTCCAAGTCATGAAAAGCAAAGACCTACATCCAAGATTGCTCTATCCAGCAAAGCTTTCATTTAGAACGGAAGGGCAGATAAAGTGCTTCTCAGACAAGGCCAAGTTAAAGGATTTCATCATCACTCAGCCTTTATTATATGAAATGTTAAAGGGACTTATCTAAGAAAAAGATAAAAAACATGTTCAATAAAATGACAGCAAACTTACAATTATTAACAACCATACCTAAAACAAAAACAAAAACAAACTAAACAAACAACTAGAACAGGAACAGAACCATAGAAATGGAGATCACATGGAGGGTTATCAACAGGGGAGTGGGAGGAGCAGAGAGGGGTAAAAGGTACAGGCAGTAAGTAGCATAGATGGTGGGTAGAAAATAGAGGGAGGGTAAGAATAGTATGGGAAATGTAGAAGCCAAGAACTTATAAGTGTGACTCATGGACATGAACTAAAGAGGGGGAATGTGGGTGGGAGAGGGTGTGCAGGGCAGAGGGGAATAAAGGAGGGAAAATGGGACAGGTGTAATAGCATTATCAATAAAATATATCATTAAAAAAAGAAACTGTCAACAAACAAAAAGGCAACCTACTGAATAAGACAAGATATTCACATGGAAGATGGCGGTGAGGTAGAAGGGAGTAGATTCCACTTCCACCTACATATGGGAGAAAAACCTAGCGGATCTATGGAGGAACAGAGGAAACAGCCAACAGTACCCCAGCATATATGAAAATAAAAGACCAAAAATTGTAGTGGACACTGAAAAACCAGATGGCAAGGAGAGTGCTTCACGACAATAAGGTCCCAGAGACCAGCACGGGGACCAGGGCAGCTGCAGCCCCAGGCCCGGGGCATGCTGGGTCTGACACGGAGTCCTCGGGAGAGAGCGGGATCAACTGCTCCCTCCTTGGCCAAACAAGGTTTAAACAGGACCAGGAGAGACCTGGTTGCTTGAAGTCGTGGAGAGGGGAATAAGGCCTAACCGACACACAGGGACTGTGAGCACCTGCACAGTCTGTGGACGCCAGCTTGAGAGGGTTGAGAGTTGCACAGTGATGGTCCCTGACCCTGATAGTCACTGGTCTGGCTGGAGAACTGGGCTTTACAGAATGGCAGACTTGAGTAGGAGGAATTTTGCAAAAGAAAAAGTGGAAAGAGACACTGGGGAATTTTCCTGCAAAAGGCGCTCCGGCCTCCTCCCCTCCCAGCCGGGCAGTGATTCCCACAGAATAGGAAGGGTGTGTGCCCTACCCAACAGGACCTAGGCAGCCTAGTTGAGCATGTGCGCCTACACCCCAGCCTAGAGCAGTAACCCTGGGGAAAAGGCACTCTGAGGAAGACCTGGATCCCACACCCAAGGCGCCAGGGAGAGGCGCCAGGCTAGCTCTGGGCAGAATGCACACGAAGCTGACTGAGTGAGATCCAGAAGGAAGAAAAGCCATACCAATCGCCCCTCATACCACTGCAGCCAGCAAGACCAGAAAAACCAGTTTGGCCAGTTTGAAAGCAACAAGAGGCTTTTTTTTAAAGTAATGTTTTATTTTTATTATTATTTTATCTTTCAATTCCTTTTTCCTCTCATTGCTTCTTCCTTGCTTTCCAATTTTATCTCTTCTTCCTTCCTCTTCTGCTTTTTTTTTAATAACAACAAGTGAGAAAAAAAAAAACAAACAAACCTGGAACTGTGAAAGACCAGAGTTGGACTGAAAGAGGGGGCATCCCAACAGCTGAGACAGTGAGACAAATTTCTCATTGCTATTACAGAGAACCTGCAAGTTATTGCATATTTGTACTATTATTTTTTCATTCTTACATCTTTTATTTTAACAGTATTTATGTATTCCTCTGCTTTGGCTGGTGATATTGTATCACCAGGTGTCCCCTGTTCTCTCTTTCATAGTGTACTGCTAATTTACCATCCTTAACTTCACTTGTGTTCCATCAGCACACTACTCAAGGTCCTGTACCCCCGATTCTTCTTATCCAGATCACATAGATTGTGTCATATGGTTGTTGCTCTACTATTACTGTAAATAATACCTGTTCCACACAATTGTAAATACTTCACAACACCCCTCCCAGATCGTAGCCCACTTCACGGTTTCCTGACTCTATTACTCTAGTGCTTAACTATTCTCTCACACAGTACAACTATCTACTATCCACTACTCTCACCTTATCTCAGAATCTGACCTCCACAACCTCACTGCTTTCTAGATACAACTCACAATCCTTCCCTCCCCAACAAGAGTCTTATCTTCTTTCCATCCTTTCTAAAAAGTGGCTGATTGGGTGGAAGATCACAGTTAATACTACACATAGTGAAAGGATCTCCTATATCTTCTCTACTGGCTGCTACTGTAAATAGCATAGAATACTCTCCTGCTGTCTTAAACCATTTTGCCTTTACCTTCCAATGATTACAAAAATGAGTACAAGAAAGCGGTGAACACCAGGATACCCACTGCAAGAGGAAACCCAACAACAAAGGAACCACCAACAGATAACAACAGACGAAGGGGAAGGAGGGAATGAAAGGTACACTAACCTCAATCCATGACCTACCTGGAAAAACAAGTAAATAAATAGTGGAGAAATTACAAAGTACAAACACCTGAAGAAGAGCAAGAGAGAATCCTCAAAACCTTGTAAACATGGAAGAACCAGCTTCAACACAACCTGCCCTGATCAGCAAAACAAAATACAAGAGGTGGGGGACACAGTGACCCTCAGTTAACCAGCTGATGGGAAAGAACCACCAAAGAAAGACCCAACAACAATCAAAACCCAAAAACAAACACAGACCCAACTTAAACCACAGCTCAAGACCAGTGAGCTTGGGAGATGAAGGAAACTGCACCACTGAATCTCACAGGTTTTCTACCACAGAAGTTCAGACCACAAACCCAGGGAGCCAGGACAGATCAATTTGAGAAGCACAGGCTAACAAGAAGAGTCTCACAAACAATGGGAAGAAAAAGAAACAAACCCTGAACAAAAGGAGAGGAGGAAGCCTCAGAAAGGATGCTAAACGAAATAGAGGCAACTCAACTATCAGATATTGAGTTCAAACCAATGGTTATCAGGAAGCTCAATGAGCTCACAGAAAATTACCACAAACTACAGAGAAACTACAATAAACTCACTGGAAACTATATGAACATGAAAAATGAAATAGGAACTATCACAAGGGCCAAGAGGAAATGAAGAATACAATTTCTGAACTGAAGAACTCAGCAGAAGGAATCAAAAGCAGGATCGATGAAGCACAAGATCGGATCAGTGAGCTGGAGGACAAAGTATAAAAAAACACCCAGAAAGAGTAAGAAAAGAAAAAGAGGCTCAGAAGGAATGAAGAGGGATTAAGAGAAATGCAAGACAATGTGAAATGTAATACTATCTGTATAATAGGGATACCAGAAGGAGAAGAAGAAGAGCAAGGGATAGAAAATCTATTTGAAAAAGTAATGATGAAAAACTTCCCTAATTTGATGAGAGAAAAAGTCACACAAATCCAGGAAACACAAGGAGTCCAAATCAGGAGGAACACAAAGAGGCCCACTTCAAGACACATCATCATTAAAATGGCAAAATTCCAAGACAAAGAGAGAATCTTAAAGGCAGCAAGGGAGAAATAGGAAGTAACACACAAGGGAGCCCTGATAAGGTTAGCAACTGACTTCTCAATGGAATCGCTCCAAGCCAGAAAAGAATGGCAAGAAATATTCCAGGTAATGAAAACCAGAGGCCTGCAACCAAGACAACTTTACACAGCAAGGCTCTCAATCAAGAGAGAAGACCAAATAAAAACCTCCCCAGATGAAAGAAGTCTAAAAGAATACACCTCCACTAAAACAGCTCTGCAAGAGATGCTGAAGGGACTACTTTAAGGACAGGAAGGAAAAGAGAGACAGAGAGAAACACAGGCACGAAAATAGCAACTAATACATACCTATCAATAATAACCTTAAGCGTAAATGGATTAAATGCTCCAATCAAAAGACACAGAATAGCTGAATGGATGATAAAGGATGACTCACACATATGCTGCCTACAAAAGACTCACCTCAGGACAAAAGACCTACACTGACAGAAAGTGAAGGGCTGGAAACAAATTTTCCAAGCAAGTGGACATGAAAAAAAGAAAAGCTGGGGTAGCAATACTCATATCAGACAAAATAGACTTTCAAAAAAGGGCCATAAAGAGAGACCCAGAATACTCAAGGGACTTCATAATACTCAAGGGAAGAATCCACCAAGAAGACATATACATTGTAAATATATATGCACCCAACATAGGAGCACCCAAATACACAAAGAAAATCTTAGAGGACTCCAAGAAAGATATCGACAGCAGCACAATTATAGTGGGGGATTTTAACACCCCACTGTCAAAAATGGACAGATCTCCCAAACAAAGTATCAACCAAGATATTGTGGCATTGAACAACATCCTAGATGAAATGCACTTAACTGATATATATGGAGCCCTTCATCCCAAGGAAGCTAAATACACATTCTTTTCAAATGCACATGGAACATTTTCAAAGACAGACCACATGATAGTACACAAAACAAGCATCAACAAATTCGAGAAAATTAAAATCACACCAAGCATTTTCTCCAACCACAAGGGACTGAAACTAGAAACCAACCCCATAGGAAAAAACCCAAAACACTTAAAATCATGGAGACTGAATGGCATTCTATTAAACAATAAATGGGTCAAGAATGAAATTAGGCAAGAAATCAAAAAGTTTCTGGAAACAAAGGAAAATGAACTCACAACAACCCAAAACTTATGAGACACAGCAAAAGCACTCCAGAGAGGAAAGTTCATAGCAATACAGGCCTACCTAAAAAAGGCAGAAACATTTCAAACAAACAACCTAACCCTACACCTACAAGAACTTGAGGAATAACAACAAAGACAGCCCAGAGCAAGTAGAAGGAAGGAAATAACCAAGATCAAAGCAGAATTAAATGACACAGAGACTAAAAGCACAATTCTAAGGATCCAGGAGATAATGAATCCAGGAGATGGCTTTTTGAAAAGATAAAATCAACAAGCTTTTAATCAGGCTCTGCAAGAAAAAAAGAGAGAAGACACAAATAAACACAATCAGAAATGAAAGAGGAGAGACTACAACTGCTACCACAGAAATACAAAGGATGGTCAGAAATTACTATGAAGAACTGTATGCCAGGAAATTTGAAAACCTAGCTGAAATGCACAAATTTCTAGAAAAATGTAATCTTCCAAGATTCAATGAAGAAGAAGCAGAAAGCCTGAACAGACCAATAACAGCAGATGAAATTGAAGCAGTAATCAAAAAACTCCCCACATACAAAAGCCCTGGACTGGATGGTTTCATAAGAGAATTCTACAAAGCATTTAAGGAAGAGCTAACCCCTATCCTTCACAGACTATTCCAAAAAATCCAAAATGATGGAAGACTCCCAAACTCTTTTTATGAAGCCAGCATCATCCTAATTCCAAAACCAGATAAAGACACAACAAAGAAAGAAAACTTCAGGCCAATATCGCTGATGAACATACATGCTAAAACCCTCAACAAAATATTGCCAAAGCACATCCAACCATACATTAAAAAAATCATACATCATGACCAAGTGGGATTCCTCCCAGAAACACAAGGATGGTTCAACATTCGCAAATCAGTAAATGTAATACACCACATAAACAAAAGCAAAGAGAAAAAACACATGATCATATCAATAGATGTGGAAAAAACACTTGATAAAGTACAGCACCCATTTATGATAAAAACGCTTACCAAATTGGGAATACAGGGAGCATTCCTCAACATAATAAAGGCCATATATGAGAGACCTACAGCCAACATCATACTCAATGGGCAAAAACTTTTATATTTTTTCCACTAAGATCAGGAACAAGACAAGGGTGTACACTTTCACCACTTCTATTCAATATAGTATTGGAAGTTTTAGCCACAGCAATCAGACAAGAAAAGGAACTAAAAGGCATACAAATCAGAAAGGAGGAAACAAAACTGTCATTGTTTGCATATGATATGATAGTGTACAAAGTCCTATAGACTTGGCCAAAACACTGCTTGACCTAAAAAATGAATTTCGCAAAACAGCGGGATACAAAGTCAATATCCAGAAATCAAAGGCACTTTTGCATACCAACAATGAAACAGCAGAAGCAGAAATCAAGAAAAAATCCCATTAGATATAGCAAAAAGAAAAATAAAATACCTAGGAATAAACCTAATCAAAGAGGTAAAAGACCTTTGTTCAGAAAACTACACAACGATGAAGAAAAAAATCAAGGAAGACATAAACAAATGGAAACATATACCATGTTCATGGACTGGAAGAATTAACATCATCAAAATGTCCATACTACCCAAAGCAATTTACACATTCAATGCAATACCTATTAAAGTACCAATGGCATATTTCACAGACATAGAACAAACACTTCAAAAATTTATATGAAACCATAAACAAGCCCGAAGACCTGCTGCAATATTGAAAAAGAAGAGCAAAGTAGGAGGGATCAAAATACCTGATACCAAACTGTATTACAAGGCTGCTATAATCAAAATAGCCTCATAATGGCATGAAAGCTGGCACGTGGACCAGTGGAACAGAACACAGAGCCCAGAAATAAACCCAAGTGTCTACGGTCAATTAATATTCGACAAAGGTGACAGCAACATAAAATGGAGTAAAAATAGCTTTTTCAATAAATGGTGTTGAGAGAACTGGACTGCTATGCAAAAAAATGAAACTCGAGCACCAACTTACACCATATACAGAAATAAATTCAAGGTGAATAAAAGATTTAAATATAAGCTGTGACACCATTAAAGTCCCAGAGGAGAACATTGGCAGAAAAATCTGAAATATTTCATGCAGCAACGTTTTTACTAATATGTCCCCTACAGCAAAGGACATAAAGGAAAGAATAAACAAATGGGATCTCATCAAAACAAAAAGGTTCTACACGGCTAAAGAAAACAGTATTAAAATAAACAGGGAACCAACTGTATGGGAAAACATATTTGCCAATGATATCTCACACAAGGGTTTAATCTCCAAACTTTATAAAGAACTTACATGACTCCACTCTAAGAAGACAAGCAACCCAGTTCAAAAATGGGCAAAGAACTTAAACAGACACTTCTCCAAGGAGGATATAAAGAGCATCCAGAGACACATAAAAAGATGCTCAGCATCACTAGCTATCAGAGAGATGCAAATTAAAACCACAATGAGATACCACTTCACACCAGTCAGCATGGCTATCATAAACAAGGCAACAAACAACAAGTGCTGGAGAGGTTGTGGACAAAAGGGAACGCTAGTGCACTGTTGGTGGGATTGCAGACTGGTACAATCACTATGGAAAACAGTATGCAACTTCCTCAGAAAACTAAAAATGGAAATGCCTTTTGACCCAGTAATTCCACTGCTAAGATTATATCCTAAGAACCCTGAAACACCAATCCAAAAGAACCTTTGCACCCCAATGTTCACAGCAGCACAATTTACAATAGCCAAGTGCTGGAAGCAACCTAGGTGCCCATCAGTAAATGAATGGATCAAAAACCTATGGTACATTTATACAATGGAATTCTATGCAGCAGAAAGAAAGAAGGAGCTCCTACCCTTTGTGACAGCATGGATGGAAAGGGAGAGCATTATGCTAAGTGAAATAAGCAAGGTGGTGAAGAACAAATACCACATGATCTCACCTTTAACAGGAACCTAAACAATAAAACAAACAAGCAAGCAAAATATAACCAAAGACACTGAAATAGAGAACAGGCTGACAGTGACCGGAGGGGACAGGGGAGGGAATTTCAGGCGAAAAGGGGAAGGGTTTACAGGAACAAGTATAAAGGACACATGGACAAAAACTAGGTGAGGGTGTGGAAGTAGGAGGGAGGTGCAGAGGACTGGGGTGGTAGGCTGGGATGGAAATAAAAGACAGAAAACTGTACTTGAACAACAATTAAAATTTAAAAAAGATATTCACCAATGATAGAACTGATAAGGGGTTAATACCCCAAATTTATAAAGAATTCACAGAACTGAATACAGAAAAACTAACAGTATGATTAAAAAATGGGCAGAGGACCTGAATACATACTTCTCCAGAGAGGTCACCCAGATGATGACTAGACATATGAACAGATGCTCAATGTTACTAATCATCAGAGAAATGCAAATTAAAATCACAAGGAGGCATCACCTCACACTTGTCAGAATGGCTGTCATCAACAAATCAACAAATAAGAAGTACTGACAAGACTATGGAGAAAAGGGAACCCTCGTGCATTGTTGGTGGGAATGCAGTTTGGTGCAGCCACTATTAAATTAAAAGTGACCAGAGAAAAGAGGAGAGAGATTTTCAGGAGAAAAAGGGAAGGGTTTATAAGAACAAGTGTAAAGGACACATGGACAAAATCTAGAGGTGGTGGAAATGGGAGGGAGGTGGGCTAGGATGAAAGTAAAAGACAGAAAACTATACTTGAACAGCAATAAAGTGAAAATATTAAAATGTAAATTTAAAAAATTATAAGTAGATCTATTGTATGATCTAGCAATTTCACTTCTGTATATATACACAAAGAAACCTGAAACACTAATTTGAAAAGACAAATGCACTTCTATGTTCATTGCAGCATTATTTACAATACCCAAGATATGACAGAGAAGACTTGGTATATAATAATATTGTAATAACTATGTATGGCACAGGTGGAAAACACAAGGCCCACAGGCCGAATTCAGCCCCCCACCTTGTTTTATCTGGACCGTCACCTTGTTTCTACCCGGCAGCAGCACTGAGCTCTCACTTAACTGTTAAGGAGTAGTTACATTTATACAGTCCTAAGATTACATTCGGCCCTTTGAAGGCAACTGCAAGGTTGGTGTGGTCCTCGGTGAAAATGAGTTTGACACTCCTGATGTATGGTGTCAGCTAGCTACTAGACTTAACGGGGAACATCACTTCATAAGTTACATAAATGTCTAATCACTATGCTGTACATCTGAAACTAATATAAAATAATACTGAATGTCAATGGCAACTGAGAAATTAAATTTAAAAAATAAATTAAAGGAATACAGATTAAAAATATATATAGCCCTTATGACGTGAACAAATTTCTTCTTTGTGTAACTTACACATCTTCTTCTATACGAAGCTGTTGAATGTGAGATTTAATTTTCTGTCCTGAAGTTTTTAAGATAATATTTTCTAGGAGGTGAAAATCATCTTGATTAAAGACTTCATTATCCTCCAGTGGCCCAATGATCTATAAAGAAGAGTAGGTTGGTCAGTGTAGAAATCTTGAAGCTTTGAAGAAGTTCTTTGTCATCCTCAGGCTAGCCTATGAACCAAATCAAGTTAAAGACTCAAGACATGTTTAAGTCTGGACAGTCAATAAAAATGTAAAAATAAGACCCCAGTGAATTCATTAATTTATTTATCAATTCCTCAGCTACACAGAATGTAGAGTTGTACACTTCACACTATTTTTACAGCAACCAAAGGCTGAAGTAAAATAATTTTCATTGTCTCACTCAATATAAATAATAAAGTCAAAATAGAAATATAGCAGTTGATAACAAAGATTTTATGCTATGTGCTAAGACTTTAAAGTTTGAAATGTCCACCACAGTCTTATTTCAAGATCTTATAAAATAGTGTAAACCTAACCCAATTGAATACATACAGAATGCACAAACTAAGCATGGACCCCGCAGGGAATGAATGCTTCATGTGGTATAGGCCTCATTGACATGTTCTGAGAACCATTGCATTCTCACCACCTTACACAATAGCAGGACAAAACTAGATGCAGAACACATGTCAAAATGAGCACCTTCCTTTAAAATAATAGAACAGAAACAATCATCACCACCACATAAGCCCTAATCACCTCCAGAAAGAGTGGCTTTGTTCAAAGAGTTTACTACCTTCAGAGGAGAATGCTGCCAAGACTGTTCACTGATCTAATTTGAAGTCAAGCTTGTCTCAGGACAAGACCTCACCCTTCCATTGCTGATCACTGCCCTCTGTCCCTTCTTCAGCTTCAGGACATCCCTGCAGTACATGGCATGAGACAAAATGAAATCCATTTTGGAAGACTCAAAGACCTCTTTAAAAAGACTGAAATCCATGCCCTAGGAAAGTAATTGTTATTAAGGAAAAGTAATTGTTATTAGATCATAAAAACGAATAATCATAATAAATAAATTATAAAATGCTCTTTTACTGGAAAGTAATAACTAATTTTAATAATTAACATTATGATGTTTCCACTCTCCTTCCCATTTCCCCATCCTCTCAAGTAATACTTACTATTAAGTAATACTTATTTCCTTTTCCTGTTCTTTTTAGTGATTCCTCCACTGACAAACTAGTATTCATGATACCTTTATTCTGCATTTAAAAATCTGCCCTGACTGATGTACCTCAGTGGATTGAGAAAGGGCTGAGAACCAAAGGGTCGCTGGTTTGATTCCCAGTCAGGGCACATGCCTGGGTTGTAGGCCAGGTCCCCAGTAGGGGGCACACGAGAGGCAACCACACATTGATGTTTCTCTCCCTCTCTTTCTCCCTCCCTTCCCCTCTCTCTAAAAATAAATAAATAAAATCTTAACAAGAAAAAAACATCTTTCTAATTCCAAGTGAGAACCTTTTTTCTAACTAAAACATCAAGTATACTCATCATTTTATAATAAATTTTAAGACTAAAAAACAGTAAAAATATATTATGTACAAATGAATAGATACAGGCTTACACTGAAAAAAAAAAACAAAGAAAACGTTAGCTTCTAACTCATTAATTGGCTTAAATCTCAGTTTTTTGCTTTATCAACATATAAATATTGTCTAATTTTAAAAACTATACAAAATAGATGGCTTGTGCTTAAAACATACATAAACTTTTATCCTTTACATCCTGAAACCTATCAAGTTTAAAAGCAATCAAGGGAATGTGGCAGAACTGTTGTTTCTTAAAAAGATTCGTCCAACTAAAAAAAAGAAAACCTGAGACTCAAAACTGAAGTCACAAATCCTGATCAAGAATAGTACACTTCAGCCCATGAAAGTGAATTTCTGTGGTAAATAACAGAGGGAAGCAGTTTCCTGCCGTGCTCAGAGACTCACCCCAACAGAGAACTCCCCAACATCAGCTCCTGCAGCCAGGGCCTCTGCAGTCTCCTCTTTGGACATTTTTGTGATGAAGTTCTTAGCAGAGTTTGAGGTCTGCGTTTGGAGAGCTGCCCAGATTGCTCTGGAGATCTGAGTGTTCTCATAATTTATATCTTCACTAGGATTATTGATCATACTTATTCTAACATTGTTACTCGATTTCTATTTAGAAAATGGGAAATAAGGGTTATATGGTAGATGTTTTCAAGTTAAAAAGTGGCATTTATATCAGTCATATTCTATAAAGACAAAATACTACCTCTCTTAAAAGTCTTTGGCGGTTCTCCCCTGCACGCAGAATGAAATAAAAAATGCTGTAACTAGGCATTCAAACCCCTACATGAAATTGTCCCCTAGCCTACCTTTCCAATGTCATTTCTTATCATCCTGTAAATACAGCATACATTATAAACCATCAGATTCCTACACTTCCCTCACATATTTTGTATTCTTCTAATACACATCATGCCTCACACTGGCAAGTAAACTCCAAGTACACTCATCTTTGCTTCCTTAAGTCCCAAGCATTCTTCAGGGTTCTGCTCAAACCCTTCATCATTCACATGGCCTTTCCAGATTTCTAGTAAAAATTAATCTTTCTGGGTAAAAAGACAAGAATCCATGTGAGAGAAGATATCTGGGACCCACAAAACCAAAAAAGGGCTCGTATCAAGAACATAATAAACAGAAATTCATACTTATATATCTCTAAAGACATGTATAAGTATATTAACGGCAGTACTCTTCACAATAGCCCCAAACTAGAAACAACGCAAATATCCATCAAATACACTAAACAAAACTTTGTGATACAGTTATATGATATAAAACTAGACAATGAAAAAGAACTATTACTATTTGTGATTTCATGGATCTCAAAAATGTTGAGAAAAGAAACCAAACATGAATATGTATTATAAGATTCCATTTAAATAAGTAATAAGTAGGCAAACCTTTCTATGGTGTGAGAAGAGAGAAAGGCTAGAGGGCCCTGATATAGCCACAGTGGGTAAGAGCGTTCAGGAATTCGCTTTTTCTCTTTTTCCTGGTGGTGATTACACGGGTATGCTCACTTTGAAACACTGCATATCCTATGATTTGTGCATTTCTTTTGAACCTATATTCTACTTCAATTAAAGCATTTATTTAAAATATTCAACTCTCCCTTCCTGTTCTCCTTACCTACCACGACTTGAGCATTAATCAATTTCAGTTACAGTACCTTACCCATATATCTATCTTCCTATACGAGAACTACTTCTAATTTAACTTTGAATTAACCACAGCAACTAAGCTGTTCCCTTAGATAATAAGGCACTCAGTGCATCAATGATGTTGAAATCACTTGGATATGACAGTAATTCAGTAAGCCTCCTGGAGACACAGGGTGCCAAGGGGACACATGAGGGGCATGAAATCTGGATGAAGATCCAATCTGAAAACCACTCAGGAAAAGGAAAGGGAACATTTCATTCTCTGACAATGACACTCTCCACCCCCCCAGTGCCACTCACTCGAGCCCAACGATGACATGACACACAGCTTTCAGACCACAGCATGCGCACCCCTCTGCACGCTGAGACCTGTCTCCAGCAAACTTACACTCACGTGCCTGCATGGTACCCCCCACCTGGACCCGTCTCAGTGTAAGGGCCCGCCCTACCATGCAATATTCAACACAATCTTTGCAGCTTCTCTGCAGCAAGAACAGGAGCAGCCATACAATAAAAACTTGTCTATGATAACCTCATTATTTTTTCCTCTAAAAGAATCTATCCCCTTAAATAAATTTAGACTATTGCAGTCTTGCGTTTTCTTATTGGCTGGCAAACATCTGAAGAAGCAATGCTCTTTTCCCTCAAAGACTAAAACAGCAGGACCTGGCCTCCCCACCAGAACAAGAATATCAGCATGCACAGGCCCATAAGGACAAAATGAAGTTTTAGACACTTGCCTGATGTTTAATAGCATCATACAATAATTGCCTTCCAGAAGGGCTATCAAAATCCCCAACAATCCAAAAAGTTACTGGCCTAATAAAAGAATCATCTGTAGAAAAATAAAACAATATATTGAGTTGGAGAGAAAAAGGCACATTCTATGCTTCAATACTGTTATTAAGCCAAATAATTTCTGAAAACCATGCAAAACAAATAAAATTATAAGTTAAATAAAGATACAAGGCAAAAGTAGTGAAACTGTGATAGCATAATGAAAGTGAGGTACATTCCATGTGGCTTAACGACAGAGACATGCACTTACGAATTTTACTAGGGTTTGGGCAGCTGTTAGGGTATAAAATGAAAAAGAGTCTTTGAACATGTGGGTTACATAGTCTTTAATCATATTAATTTGTAACTTTCTGAAATATACTTCTTTGCAAACATTTATATACGATTTATCTGAATGAATAAATTAACCACTGTTACCCACAGGTTCCAAAAACATCCCAATAAAGGGTTAATAAATTCTGAATTACAACAGTGCCTGAAAACAATAATTAAGAAAAGGAACAGTACATTCTGAAATTTAAAGTTACCATAGATTTCCTTGGAGGACATTCCTAGGCAAAGGTAAAGGAAAAAGAGTAGAAGAAAAGAAAATGTCATTTCTATAATTATTGCCTACTACCAAATTTTTAAATTTTTATTGCATTTTTCTCATTACCACTTCCATTTGCCCCCCTTACACTCCTTTCTCTACTGTTGTCCACTATCAAATTTTAAATAATGCCTAACACGATCTATGCCTCTTTCTACTCCCTGGTTACACTAGTGTTTAGCACTGTTCCAGCTCCCCTCAAAACCAGTTTCTTGAGTAATCAAATAGAGCGATGACTGTACTTAAATATACCTGGGAAACCAGACATTCTCTCTGGGAACTTACAGCAGGGATAAAAACATCTGCCTTAAATGACAGTCAGTGCTTTGAAAGGGTGACCACAGGCATCTGCCTGCCATTAAAAGGATATCATTTCACACAATCTTAGTCTAAATAAATAACTACATAAAAGTTAATTTTGAAACTTACACAAGTATTTCCAGAACCAAGTTTATCTTTAAAAAAATAAACCCAATGTTGTCACTGATGAGGCAAGTCAAACCAGTTTCCAACCCATTAATCCATTAACATCAAAAATGTTTTCCTATTTTGAATAATGAAAAAGTTTTCCTTTAATATTTAATTTAAAATTTACAAAGACAGCATTTAAATTTTCAAAAACATAGAAAGAATTAAATTATGAACAGGTATTTTCTATACTCAAATCATAAAAAATAATTAATAAAATAAATTATGGTGTCTCTCTCCCAACAGATACTCATGATTGAACTTTTTGCAAATATTAAAATAAAACATTGAATCTGAGATAAGCCAAGAGTGCATTACCTTTCTTTGCCAGATAGTTCATACTATTGACTATAGCAGCAGTCTTGCCTTGAGAATCCAAGGCAGTAAATCTAGCATAATCATCCACAAAAAAGTTATCTGAAAAATATTGAAGTAGATTTATAATTAATATGCCTAAATGTAATCTAATGTTAATATTCAACTGATAATCTGGTATGACCATAATATAAGTTTTCTAAAAATGCATGAATGGCATATATTGCTTCATGTTGATTCAACAATTTTACACTCCCATTGACCCCTACCCAATTAAACATATTTCAAGACACAGTTAATAAAAATGTACACATCTCACATAACTCTCATATATGTATGTGTCGTTTTAATGGTTTATATTTATTCTATTCCCACTTCTATTACTTTACAACTGGAGAACAATTTCTTAAAAATATACCCTTAACTTTATCTCTCTCTTCCATTGTCCACCCACCACAATAAGCACTCCCTTATCTTATTTGGAGGTAGGAAGGGTCAAGAATGTGAGAAAAAAATAAAATAAAACTCTCATTTTAATGTTTTCATGTGTCAGAAAATAGTATTATTTTTAGCCCTAGAAGGAACAAAAGGTTATTTTCAGATACACAGCTTTTCTGATTAAATGTCCACGGGCAATGCTCTCATTAATCATTTCCCCCTCAGACTACTCTTGCTAAAATTACAGTTTCATCAAGTCATTCCCTTGCTCTAAACTACCCAGTAATTTCTTCCGACCTAGAAAAGGTATGATACTAGACTCCAGCCTAGTATCATAAACCCGCTATCTCCAGCAATCTCCCCAATCTTATGCATTATGATACCCCGACACTAACACCATTCTTCTCTAACCGTCCTCCAAGCACACTTTGCTTTGTCACCATCCCATCAATTTGTCTGCCCACTCACCTACCTGATACTTTCATTCAACAAAACATACTAAAGGCCTATGATCCTTTCAGTCAATATTCTAGTAAAGGAAAGCAATAGTAAATAAGACAGAAATGGCCCATAATATCATGTAAAGTTGGGGAAAAAGCACTATGGCCTTAAATTTAGCATTCTCTAAAAAAAGTCTGGGACAGCACAGGTCACAAGCAGCACATGTAATGAAGCTATGACCACTGGGTCAAGAGGATGCCAGCTGCTCCTTCACTGATACCTCCAAACACTCACCCAACAGTCTGCAGCTTTGCCTCTGTGGACTAGCGCTGTTTCACAGCTGATTACTATAGCACCCAGTGGAGAAAGGTACCCAAAACACAGAACTATTTTTATGCTCCTTAATCATGACTACTCCAAAGATAACTATTAACAGTTTAATTTAAAATGATGAGAAAAACAAAAACTCATGATAAAGACTCACAATACTGTTCGTCTTGCTCTATTAAAACTTCTGGTGAAAAGCTAAAATCCAGTGCAGAGAAACAATGTAGCTTACATTCTGACTACTCTCTTTTTCAAATATAAGCATATATGTGCATTTTCCTCTGCTGAAAAGACATTCAGTTTCAAGTTAGATTAGAAGATAGTTGCCATAAGTAATAACCATAACTAACCTACATATTCATTCTCAACAACGAACAGTATACTTGGTTTTGACCTCACCAATACACCAATACAGTGAGATTTCCAGTGGTGATGTCTCCTCCCTATTTCCATCCGTTTGCTAATGCTCTTCAGAATCTCTCAGGCAGGTAAAAGGAGCAAAATGCACCTGGGCTTAACCTATCTACCTCTTAAGAGATAGTCTCGTGGAAACAACCCAAACATTCACCAACTGAGGCATAGATAATCAGAATGTGTACTATCCATACTATGGAATATTAATCAGCCATAAAAAGGAATGAAGTACTACTGACACATTCTATAACATGGATGAGCCTGAAAAACATCATGCTAAGTGAAAGAAGCTAGTCAAAAAAACCTCCCATTATATGAAATATTCAGAATAGAAAAATCCACAGAAACAGGAGTTAGATTAGTGGTTGTAGGGGGATAGGCGAAGGGAAAAATGGAAAGTGACTACAAATGGTTATATCATTTCTTTTGGGGGTGATGAAATTAGACAGTGGTAATGATCGCACAACTTTGAAAATATACTAAAACGTATACACTTTAAAAGATTTACCTTTATGGCATAACGCTATTTCTCAATGAAGCTTTATTTTTTAGAACATCATTTTTATGTTCTCAGAGAAAAACTACCTAAGGTATTTGTTGACGTTATTGCTGACTGATCCCAGAATGATGATGAAGAGAAGATAGCTGCCTAAGAGCTATATAACTAAGAAAGTCAAGAATACAGGTTATTTTTTTTTATCATCTAAGCTCATTAAGGTGGTATTTAAAAGGCACTGAATATTTTTCAAAATTTGGAAGAATTTTTCTCCTTTTGGAGGATATTCTTTTGAATTTAGAAGCTTGTATTATGAACTCTAGATGCAATGAATTTAAACATAAAATTGTGTCACGATCTTGGGTTATCTTCTGAATATCACAATCTAGTAAACGCAAAGATTCTGAAGGACAAATAAAAAACAGCCCAAAGTTGTTCCTGAAATGCTCCTTACTGGTTACTGTTAAATCCAGGTATTCTCGCTCAGCTGTCAAAATCCTCGAATTGATTCGTGGAACAACATTCGGCTGATTCATGATATATTCTACCACATCTTGATCATGGGGCAGTTCACCCTATAGAAAAAACGAAACAAGGTGTGTGGAGGATAAGTGCTAAACAAATATGAGCAAAATAATTTATTAGAAACTAACAAATCATTAACCTTATATCACCTTTTCATGTACCAGTAACAGCTAGAAACAAAAGTACCCACGTCACAGATCCCCGTCGCCGCCAAGCATAACCTGGTGCATTGTGCACAGTATCACGCTAACTCTTTCAACAACGTGAGGCAGACACTATTGAGATCCAGTTTGAAGATGAGTGAGCTGTGGCACAGAAGGCTAAACAGCTAACTCAAAGTCACAGAGCTAATGAGAAGTGAATATAAAATAAAAATCCACATTTTTTTTATCTCTCCACATACTACCGTGCTTCCCCAGAAATAAGCAAGCTCTTCAAATTAGTTAAAACGATCAGAAATTTATTCTGAGACCCGCTTACTGTGAACTTCTTTTTTAAAAGATAATTTTTATTAAATTTATTGGGGTGAGATTGGTTAATAGGATCATATAGGTTTCAAGTATACACTTCTATGATACCAGATCTGTGTATTGCACTGTGTGCCCACCACCTACAGTCAAACCATCTTCCATCACCATGTATTAGTCTCCCTCCGCGCCCCCATGTCCCCAACTGCCTTCCCTCTGGAAACTACTCAGGCATAAGGAAAGAGGAAATACTGTCATTGTTAGCTTCTCTTAAACAAGAAAGCTACATGCATTCCCTCAAGCAGTTAATAAATATACTTTGTAATAAAAATCACGCCAAACTTTTTTCAATATTAGGCATCCAAGTAACCCTATATTTCCAGAGTCACAATTACAGTGGGGGAAAGAAAACTCATTTATTATTTATTCTTCTCTTTTATACCCTCATATTATAGAAATACTTATACAGCTGACCCTTGAAATATATGGGTTTGAACTACATGGGTCCAGGTTCCACAGTATGTAATTTTTCTCACTAAATACTGTAAATGTATCTCTTCCTTATGATTTTCTTAACATTTTTTTCTTTGGTTTATTATAAGGATACAGTATATAATACATGTGACATACAAAATATGTATTGATCGACTTTTTATGTTATCGGTAAGACTTCTGGTCAATAACAGTAGGCTATTAGTAGGTAAGTTTTGGGGAGTCAAAAATTATATGCAAATTTCTGACTATATGGGGGTCAGTGGCCCAACCCCCAAATTGCTTAAGGGTCAACTGTAGTTTGTTAAGAAGGAAGAAAGGAAATGCACATATTTCAAGTAGGAAAAACTCAAGTGTTCCACGCCTAGACATAATTATGAAATATCAAAAGTGAAAGGAGATCCCAAAAGATCCTGAAACTAACCAAGAGAGGATCCTGAAAGGAGAAAGAGAGAAAAAACTCATCACACACACCCAATCCTGAATCAGAATAAAAAACCAGAGGTCAAAAGGCAATGGAAGAATCACTGGTAGCAAGAAGTGGTGCCTGCAGCAGGGTTTTCAAGATGGGGACCTCCCTGGACATTAAAATTAAAAGAGCAAACAAAGTTTATCAGGCTGGGGAAATGCTCTTGGATATGGTAGTCATGTGGGAAGGACTGTGTTCAGTACCAGGGCATCTTTTTGATGGTGGAAGGAATTTTTACTCAATGCCAAGACCATGGTGTACTGGAAGATATTTATAATTCAGTTAAGCCCGTCCAGATTATCAACAACCCCAACACAATGTGAAGCCAGAAAAGTTCTCAAGCCGCAAAACTGAAATTTCTTTGAGTTTCCTCTGCATGAGAAAGGTAACAAAGTTCTGTATGAGACATCACGGCATGTTTGTCAACATTCAGTACACCCTGTGCTGTGACATGAAGCGGTCTCTGCTAGCTAAAGACTTGACAAAGACGTGTAAATTCATCGTTCACTCTGCTCTTCAGAAGGAAAAACTAACTCCAAGTCCTGTGAACTTCACTATCACACCTGAAACCCTATAGAATGTCAAAGAGAGAGCCTTGCTCCCCACATTTCTTATCAGAGGACAGACATCTGAACTCGATCAACTGTGTCATCGCACAGCCATTCACAAGTGAGCTGGCGGGGAAGCCCCTCTCAGGAGCACAGAGCTGCAACTGGCCTGCGGGGACACCTGTGGGTGCGGAGAAGGGTGTTCCCATGATGCCACAGACATTCAGAATATGCATATGGTGATGAGGATGTCTGTCGGAGCCTCTCAGTCCCCATGTACATGGTCTTCTCCTGGCTGTTCACCTGCCCCACACTCAAGACTACCAACTTTAAAATGGAATTTGAGATTAACACATTGTGCTGGTTCACAGCCATCACCTCATGGAGAACTTCCTGCTGATGCTTTTCAGGATGTAGCCTGGGAGGGGAGCTTGACTGCTTTTCTCAATTATTCTGTATCAGAAATGGACCTGACCCCTCGAATCAGTCACCTTCTTCCTCATTTCCTCAAAGCTACATCCTGGGAGCACCCAGCAGGCACCTCAGATCTTTTCTTTGAAATTCATCAGGATTTCTTAATGCTATTGGCAAGATCATTTCAGAAAGCAAAATTTCTTGTGAGTCCTGACTTCCCTGCTACTCTTTAGGGGTGAAGGGCAGTGGTAAGAGCAGTTAGAGCTTTGCCGGAAAGTGAAGTCCTGGGGACAGCAGGGAGCCCTCCACACCCAGCTGATGATGTGGCTGACTGTGATGGCAGAGTCCCTGTTCTGACTGATATGACTCAGTGGGTTGGGCATTATCCCACAAACCAAAGGGTTGCCCGTTAGATTCCCAGTCAGGGCATATGTCTGGGTTGAGGACAAGGTACCTGGTGAGGGGCATGCGAGAGGCAACAGATCAATGTTTCTCTCACACATCAATGTTTCTCTTCCTCTCTTTCTCTCTCCCTTCCCCTCTCTCTAAAAATAAAGAAAGAAAGAAATCTAAAAAAAAAAAAAAAAAAGAACAGGGACAGGCGTGCTCCTTGCTGGTGATGTCTGCAGATGCTCTCCAAGGAGCAGTACAGAGTAGCCTCTACTGCAGAGTGGGGCATTCATCCCACTCTGCTGAGTAGTTCTTCAACAACATTTTCATTATAACTTTAAAACTTTAAAAAACTGGAAGAAAGTGTTCCTTGCTGTCATAGTAATGAGGGTATTTGGTCATAATGGCTAAAGTATTTCTGAAGTCTCAGGACCTGGTGTAATAGCATGTGCCTCCATATTCCCAGAATGTAGTTCAATGCCAGGTTATATAAGGAGGCACAAATGTGTGCGCCTGGTGATGGGTGACTTCTGAACAACAGGAGGCTGGTACCCCAGCAGTAGGTGAAGACCTGTCAACATTGGTCGATTCTGGAACAGTGCACTGGACTTGATGAACTTGGCCTCTCTCTGATCCACAAGGGACCTGTGTTCCAGCCAGGAGTCTGGGCCTGAAGCAACTTTTTCCTTAACCCCACTTTGTGGTTCACAATATATGATGAGCCTGTTACAATCCTTTCTTCCTTCCAAACCTGTCATTCTTCCCATCGGTCCACAATTAACAAGCCCTCAGAAATCAGCCCTGGGCTTTGCTTGCCACCTGGCCTTCCCTGCCAGTCCTCTCCCGGACAGGCTTGGGCAGGTGGGCTCAGGGTGATGGCCATAGTCCCCAGACAGTGTCCGGTGACATGCAATGTTTAGGGCAAACAACCCTGACTCAGACACAGCTTTATCCCAGGGCCTCAATGGGGAAAGTAATACAACTTATTTAGTCATTTAAAGGCTGGTTCCCACTGAATATATTTCTGGTTCATAAATTTCCTTTTTGCCCTGGCTGGTGTAGCTCAGTGGATTGAGCGCGGACTGCAAACCAGGAATTGCAGGTTCGATTCCCAGTCAGGGCACATGCCTAGGTTGCAGGCCATATCCCCCAGCAACCACACATTGATGTTTCTCTCTCTCTCTCTCTTTCTCCCTCACTTTCCTCTCTAAAAATAAAAAAATAAAAAAAAAAATCTTAAAAAAAAAAAATTTCCTTTTACGCTCACATGACATTAATAATTTTCTATCTTTGATAAGGGATTTAAACTAAAGTAGCAGAAAACAAAAAGGCTAAACTTTTTGGAAAATGTCAAAGGTAGAAATAATTATTAATTAAAAAAGCTAAATAAGAATTTTGAGAAATGGTTTCAGATACATATTGCTATATAACTTCTTTAGTATACCCATTTTATGTTTATAAATATGACAAGTACTCTCCTTAGAGAATAATTAGTACCTGAAGAGGAGCCACAGCCCAACTAATTTTATTATTTCCTTCAACCCTGAGGGGCCCAGGCAAGGGCTAGAAGCTGTATACTCCCTCCCCTTTCTTCACCAGAGATCTCCACCAGTGTCTGTTAAGGGAAACTTAGATGTTTCAATGCCTTGAGCAGCAACCACCCCATGACTGCCCTAGCTGCAGCTGGGGGTGTCTACTGTCAAAGGCTCAGGGTTGTCAGATTCTCCCATTTGAGAAAGAGGAGAGAAAGGGAAAGTGAAGGAAAGAGTCCGACCTATGAGTGTACTATTTTGGAAATGTCCATTCAAGCAGCAACACATTGTGGCTGTCAGAGCTCCAGCAGGGACCTGGCTCTAGTTCTTAGCCATGTTGTGAATTCCAGAGAAGGTGGAGAGGTAACTCAGATATAAAAAGAAAATGGAATTACATATTCAAATTCGATGAATATGAATATGCAATTCATATTACATATTCAATGGAGTTACATATTCAAAATGCTAAAAAGAAAAGTTTGTCAACCGAAAATTCCATATCCAGGTAAATTATCATTTGACAATGAAGGGTAAATACACACATTCCCAGACAGACAAAAATGGAGAGACTTTTTCACTGGCAGAACTAACCTATAATAAATACTAAGGGGATTCTCCTTGCTAGAGTGAAAGGACATAAGACAATATCTGAAGTCCACCAAAAAAATTAAAAGCACAAGTAAAGGTAGTCACATATGTAAATATAAAGAATACAAACACACTTTTTGGTCACGACTCCTTTTTTTTTTACCTCACTTCAAAGACAACTATAAAAGGGGACAGTTATAAATCAATGCCAAGGGCATATAATGTGGAAAGATGTAATCTGTACATTAGTAACAATATAAAGGAGAGGCTAAATAAAGCTACAGAAAAACAAAGTTATACTATTGAAATTAAGTTGGTATAAAAAGTATAGCAGCTATATAAATGCTATATTAAAAAATTATATACCATAGCAAAGTAGGATTTATCCCAAAAACTCAAAGGTAAGTCAACATAATATTTTATATTAATAAATAAAAGACAAAAACCACATGATCATCTTAATAAACACAGAAAAGGTATTTGACAAAGTCCAAAAAACTTTCATGACAAAAATAAACTCAACACAGAAGAGCAAAAAAATTTTATAAACCAATAAATGCAATCTGCAAAAAACCAACAGCTAATATATCATACTTACTGGTAAAAGACTGAAAGCTCCCCCCTTAAGATCAGGAACAAAGCAAGGATGATCACTCAACACTACTTCTATTCAGCATAGTACTAGAAGGCAGGCAATTAAGCAAGAAAAAAGAAAGAAGTGGTAAAAGATGCCAACTGAAAAAGAAGAATCAAAACTATCTCTACTTACAGATGACATACTGGCAAGATGGCACTATTTTCTACATGGGAAATGTTAGAGAACCCACAAAATACTATTAGAACCAATAAACAAGTGGTTGCTACATATAACATCAATATACAAAAGTCAAATGTATGCCTATTCGCTATCAATGAACAATCCAAAAATTAAATTTAAAAACAATTCCATTTACAATAACTTCAAAAAGAATACCAAGAAATAAATTTAAGAAAAAGAGTGTAAAACTTCACTGAGAACAGCAAAACATCACTGAAAGACATAACACCAAAATAAATGAAAACACATCCTGTGTTCATGGGCTGCAGGACTCAATACTGTTAACACATCAATACTGCCCAAATTGATCTAGAGATTCTGTGAAGTTCCTATCAAAATTCCAATTAGCCTTTTGTTGCAGAAAGTGGCAAGCTTGCTCTTAAGATTCAAAAATTTAGAATGGATGGATGGATGGATGGATAGATGGATGGAAGGAAGGAAAGAAGGGCGGAAAAGACCCAAAGTTGGAAAATTCACATTTGATTACAACAGTAATCAAGTCTATGATTCCATAAAAAAATATATACTGGTCAATGGAAAACAACAGCCAGTTCAAAGGTGCCAAAACAATTTAATGAGTAAAGAGTATTATTTTCAATAAATGGTGCTGAGACAAATGACTATGCTGAAAGATATCCAGTTGCATGTCAAATTAGATATAGAAAAAACAGTGGACTCCTACCTCCACTTTATAGAAAAACTAACTAAAAATGGATCAAGAATTAAATGTTAAGAGAAAAAAACTATAAAATACAGAAGGAGCCCTGACCAGGTAGCTCAGTTAAAACACAGTCCCCAGTCCCCAGCCACGGAGCCACCACTCCCACTAGTTGTGGAGAATAATTGTCTTTCAAGAAACTGGTCCCAAGTGCTAAAAAGATGAGGGAACACTAGATTAGAGTGTTGTCCCAATACGCAAATGTTGCAGGTTTAATCACCAGTCAGGGCACATACAAGAACCAACTAATGAACGTATAAATAAGTGGAAGAACAAATCAATGTTTCTGTCTCTCTCCCTCTCTCCCAATATCAATAAATAAAATTTTTTTTCAAATGCTCAGAAGGAAACATAAATCTTCATGACCTAGGATTAAGCAATAGTTTTGTACATACGATTCAAACAGAACAAGCAACAAAAGAAAAAAATTAAATTGGACCTAATCAAAATTTACAACACTTGATCATTAAAGGACATCAACAAACAATGAAAAACCAATCATAAAATGAGGAAAAAATATGTGAAGATGATACATTAACTGATTCACATCCAAAATGCATAAACAACTCTTATAGCTCAAAAACAAAACAAATAACCCAATTAAACATGGGCAATTAATTTGAATAGACATTTCTGCAAAGAAAATATAAATGGTCAGTAAGCCCAGAAAACAATGTCCAACACCATTTATGCTTGAGTAATGCACACCAAAACCACAATAAAATACCAACCACTAGGCTACATTTAATGCCATAGCCAATACCAAGCTTTGGCTAGAATGTGGAGAAGCAAAACCTGGACACACTGCTGGCACGACTGTTTAATGGTGCAGCTGCTTTGGAAAACAGTGCTAGTTCCTCAAACGGTTATAATAAAAAGGCAATTCTACTACTAGATATATACCCAAGAAAATTTGTACTTGACTATCTATAGCAGTGTTATTCATAGTAGCCAAGAAATGTAAACTACTGCAAATATGCATCATATGATAAATGGATAAACAAAAGGCACTACATCCATTCAAGCAACTATTATTGGGCCAAAAAAGGAAAGAAGTACTGACATATGCTCCAACAAGGATAAACCTTGAAAACATGATGCTAAGTGAAAGCAATCAGTCACAAATGACCACAAATTCTATCAATCCATTTATATAAAGTGTCCCAAACAAGCAAATCCGCAGAGAGAGAAAACAGATTCCTGGTTGACAGGGATAAGATAAGGGAAAATGGAGAGTAGCTGCTACTAGGTGTTGGGTTTTTTGGGGTGATGATAATGTTCTAAAATTAGACAGAAATGATAGTTTCATAACTTTTTATATACTGAGAAACAATGAATAGTAGTCCACTTTAAAAGGTTGAATTTTATGGCATATGAGTTATAGCTCAACAATAATTATATAATGAAATATTTTAACCATTTCCAAGTCAAAATCCTTACAAGTAGAACAAATGTCTCCCAGAATGACTACCTTACTAACAATCTTTAAAATTTAATACTGAAACCAATAAAATTAGCTATTTAAAAAACAATAGACAGAAAAGTCTCATGAATATTTTCATTATAGCAAAACTTATTGGAAATCTGCAAACCAATTATGAGTAGTGTATAGAAAACAGTGATACTTCAATAATTTTACTGCCTACTACAAATATGTAAAGAAACCATTCTCTTTCAAAATCAGCCTTCAAATACCACTCACCAAGTACACTGCTCTTTGGAAGAAGGTTGTGGTCTCCAGGATTTTATGCATTGTGATGGTTTCCAACTCATCAGGATCTAGCTGTTCCTTTTCTAAGGGCATTCCATTGAACAGGACGACAGGCAACAGACCAACTCCAGTCTGTTTGTAGTAACCTCTTGCTTCCTAAAACAAATGGACCACAAACAGCACATTTTTGTTCTTCATAGACAAATGAAACAAAGCATATTTCTCATACATACAAATTCTAACAAAAAAATCAATAGAAATATGGTCACCAAGAAACAACTAATGAAATTTATTTTTAAAAATATCACAGATGATTGCATAGTTAACATCCTACTGGGTAGATCTGAGATTAAATTACTGGGTTTTTATAAAAACACAAAACTTGGCAAATGAGGAAGCGGTTTGGGGGTGGGGGTTGGAGTAATTTTAAGCATCCCAAGCTACCAAACCTGAATTACACACACGTACTACAGTCAAAACTATACAACAGACCTTTCTGCAATGATGGAGATATTTTACTTTCCTGGTTCAATACAGTAGTTACTAACTACATGTAACAACTTGAACTTAATCTTTTCCATTTTAAGAGACACAGTGGCTAGAGACTACTCTAATGGGCAGTCCAGCAACAGAATCACATAAATTATTAGCACTCTTGAGCAGATGACACTTACATTCAATCCTAAATTACAAAGGGGCTGTATCACTAAAAAAGAAATTCCACAGGCAGAAAAAACAAAGTCCATGGGAAAACAGTGCTCAAAAACTTCTCTACAATGTACTGAGCTCAAACTTTCCCTTCTCCAAGATAAGAGGTCCCTTGGCAGGGAAATATCAGGCCAAGAAAATGGCAAATATAACAGATAATTATACTTTCCCCTGTCAACATAGGTACATTCCCCAGATATCAACCATAGATCCAAGACTAAGTTTTCAGAGTAAAAACTATATTACTATGCAAGATTTTAAGAGTTCCTTGAAACTTTCTTGTCAAACATCTCTTAACTGAAATTTTCTGAAAGCAGGAGATATCTTTTAAATGTAAACTTTTTAGACAGCCCAGAGATGTATCTTCAACTGGGTAACTAAAACTAACTGGCAGCAGAAGACTGCTTAGTTCCTAATCAGATGGAGCCACAGTAGCAACTGATGGTACAGACCTATCCAAGGGTCTAAAGATGGCACAGGCAAAAAGGCTTTCTGGTTTGATTTCTGCCTTTTGTCCACAGCATTGTTTAAACTTTTAAAATTTATGCTCCCAAAATTGTAACCATGTTAATTCTATTCTTTGACATCTCAGCTGTTCAAAAGCATTTATAAAACCTCAATTTTAATATACTTTGAGATTTGAAAACCATTCTCCCAACAAAACGCAACCCACATTCTACCACTAAGTAACAACAAAAAGTAACATCGTTGGTCTCTGGAAGTAGAACTAAGTCACAGAACGGGAGAGACAGGGTTTGACTACCACTTGCCCTTTCTACAGCTTGTAAACAGTTTATCCAACCAACTAACAAAAATGCAGCCCAAATATCAAAGAATCAAGTTTATGTTTTATAGTTTTTAAAGATTTTATTTATTCGCTTTCACAAAAAAGGGAAGAGAGGGAGAGAAACATCAAGGCGTAGTTGCCTTTCCCGTGTCCCCCACTGGGGACCTGGCTATAACCCAGGCATGTGCCCTGACCAGGAACTGAACCAGCAACTATCTAGTTCACAGGCTGGCACTCAATCCACTGAGCCATGCCAGACAAGGCTCAAAGAATCAAGTTTAAAAATTATATATGAGAATTTCTATCAACTGATCATAAAATATATTAATTATAAACAATTTAAAAACATTAATTATAGGAAAAGCTTTATGAATGATCCACTCACAAATGACAACTGAGATTAATAAAGATTCGGGGTTAATATGCCAAATGCAGAATGTATGCATGTGTAAGCTAGAACTTTTCTTAACTACTATTATCTTACTGGCTTTAATAGATACATACCTATCAGAAGATACTCTCCTAAGTTTAAAAGTTCTACTTTAGAGACCTCCAGCCAAGACTGAGGTATAAGTAAGTACACTCTGACTCCTCTCACAACCAAAAGAAGGACAACAATAAATTTAAAAACAAAACAAAAGAAGGACAACAACCAATTTAAAAACAACAACAACAAAAAGACAGCAACAAATTTAAAAACAAAACAATAAAACCAGAACTACCAGAAAATCGAGCTGTATGAAGTCTGACAACCAAGAAGTTAAAGAAGAAACATTCGTGCGGCCTGGCGGGAGGGGCAGAGCCAGGCAGTCGGGTAGAGAGACGTGTTGCAAGGCAGTGGCTGACCGACCAGGTAGTCCCACCGTTGCATCCAGGTAAACCAAGAGGTATACCTGGGGACTGAGACAGACTGTGCAACCCAGGGTGCCTATGTGGGGAAATAAAGCCTCAAAATCTCTGGTGGTAAAAACCTGTGGGGGTTGAAGTGGCAGGAGAAACTCCTAGCCTCACAGGAAAGTTTATTGGAGAGACCTACAGGGTCCTAGAACATATACAAACCCACACACCCAGGAAAAGAGCACCAGAGGGTCCAATTTGCTTCTGGGTAACAGGGGAAGTGACTGAAAGCCATCCAAGAGCCAGCAAGCAGCACTTCTCCCTCTCAGACCCCTCCCCTACACACAGCACCACAACACAGCAATGTGGGTTTCCCCACCCTAGCAAATACCTAAGGCTCTGCCCCTTACAATGTTTAATAGATGCATCCAGAAAAAGAAAAATGGCCCAAATGAAAGAACAGATCAAAGATCCAAAAATAGAACTAAGTGATGAAGAGTCAGGCACAGTACAAAGCACTGGTAATCAGGATGCCCACAGAAATGGTTGAGTATGGTAAAAAAAAATAGAGGAAGAATGAAGGCTATGCAAAGTGAAATAAAGAAAAATATATAGGGAACCAACACTGACAGGAAGGAAACCAGGAATCAAATCAATGATTTGCAGCACAAGAAAGAAACAAATATTCAGACAGAACAGAATGAAGAAACAAGAATTTGAAAAAAATGAGGAGAGGCTTAGGAACCTCCCAGGAACTTTAAACATTCCAACATCCAAATCATAATGGTGCCAGAAGGAGAAGAGGAAGAGAAAGAAATTGAAAATTTATTTGAAAAAAAAAATAATGAAGGAGAATTTTCCCAATATGGCAAAGGAAATAGACTTCCAGGAAGTCCAAAGGCTCAGAGTACCAAGAAAGTTGGACCCAAGGAAGCACACACCAAGGCACATCATAATTACATTTCCCAAGATGAAAGATAAGGAGAGAATCTTAAAAGCAGCAAGAGAAAAGAAGAGAGCTACCTACAAAGGAGCTCCCATTAGGATTATCAGCTGATTTCTCAAAACAAACCTTGCAGGCAAAAAGGGGCTGGAAAAAAGTATCTGAAGTCATGAAAGGCAAGGATCTACATCCAAGATTATCCGGCAAAGCTATCATTCAGAATGGAAGGGCAGATAAAGTGCTTCTCAGATAAGGTCAAGTTAAAGGAGTTCATCATCACCAAGCTCTTATTATTATTAAATGTTAAAGGGACTCATCTAAGAAATGGAAAAAGATCAAGAACTATGAATAGTAAAATGACAACAAACCAACAACTATCAACAACTAAACCTAAACAAAAAACAAAGATAAAAAACTAAGCAAACAACTAGAACAGGAACAGAACCACAAATGGAGATCACATGGAGGATTATCAGTGGAGAGGGGGAGAATGGAAGAAAAGGTACAGGGAATAAGAAGGATAAATGGTAGTACAAAATACACTGGGGGAGATTAAGAATAGTATAGGAAATGGAGAAGCCAAAGAACTTATATGTATGACCCATGGACATGAACAAGGGGGTGGGGGGAGAATGCCAGTGAGAGGGTACAGGGCAGAGGGGAATATAGGGTGGAAATGAGACAACCAGATAGCATAATCAATATAGTATACTGAAAAATATAAATAAATAAAAGTTCTACTTTAATTGCACTGTCCATTTTTAGAAATAATTACTTCTTTCAAATGTCTGAGAAGATACCATAACTTCAGATTTATAACAAAGGTACAAATACTTAAGTGTAATAACATTTGCTAAATGCACTCAATTCTCCTTTTAAAAAAAAATCTATTTTCTTGGGGTTTTTTTGCATGGTGGTACGCCTCCTACAAGTTAAAAGAAAAAAAATCTTACTAAATCATTAGATTCTTAGACCTTCGAGGAATCTCATAACATCCTTCTGTTGAGAGTACATGTCTACTCAAATAGTTAGAAAATTAAGTAGTATATACAAATAATATGATCTCGTAAACGGAACCAGTCACTAATCAGTACAAGCAAAGAAACTGGCCAAGTCTGGGAAATTCCTGAGTAGCTCTATCTGTGATACACCCATTTGATTCTCCAGCAAAGAAAAAGATTTCAACACATAAAAGACAAAATGCAAAATTACCCTTTTTCCCAACTTGTCCCTGTATTCCATATTTTTTAAGCAAATACTTTTGATATAGCAATTATCCTAATAAAAAGGTAACATTAATATTCTCTTCAATAGGATAGAGAAAATTAGAATTAAACATTTTCCAAAAGTGAAATAGATAAAATTCCATTAATTCCCTCAAATCTTTGTTATTCCCGAAGTGGTTCTTCATTTCTTTTATTTCACCTTTTCTTTTTGTACATACTACTATTCTTGCTGCTTGTGAAAATGTGAAAAAAAAATCACTTGGTGTCCATATCAGTATTATTTTATTCAAAAAACCCCATAAAAGGTAAGTGACTGAACAGAATGCTGCAAGATGATAGAACCATTTTCAGTGCAAACTGAGTAGATCTCATAACCAGCTTCAACTCCACACCTAACCTTACATATCATAACACAAGGAGATATAGCACTAAAGTGAACTAATATCAGCATGATGGCTGAATAAGATGTCTCTCCCACAACAGTTTGGCTCCATCCACACACAAAAGTGCCTTTGTGAAAGCTCTGGCACCCAGCACAATATGCCAAGTGACCCAGGCAGAGTTTGCCCACCAGTGCATCAAGTGATAAGCATACAGACTTTTCAGCCCTGGCTCTGGATCCTGCTTGGCCAATGAAGTGGCTCCAGCCCCTCTTGGCCACAGCCTGGGAACCCCTGGAAAAATATGTCTTAAGCAATCACTCATGGACATGAGAGCCTTTGTGGAAGTCCAGTTTTCCAGCAGGGATACCACTGGATACCAGTGGTTTCCAGGATACCACTGGAACAAAAAACTGCAAGTTTGGACACACTAAAGAGGGTAAGAGAAACAGTATGACTTTACCCATATCACCCCTCCCCCAACGCAGTGCAGCTTAGTGTCCAAAGAGATCTTCTGTGTCCATAATTTCTTCTGCAGGGAAAAATGAGAGCAAATGAGTATGTAACTGGCTTCTTCAGCTATTGGGCATGCTGCCATAGTGGCTCATTACTCTCTCACCCCATCCAGAGTACTGAATTGTGAGCTGCATAACTGGGAGTGGAAAGAGGTTGGGAGAACAGCAGATACTGCTTCACAGGCATTTAATGGAGGCAGATCTTATTGACTGCATCAAGATACACACCCAATGAGCTACAAGGACACCTCACTGACAGATTTCCCCAAACGGCTCATAGCACTTGTGCTCCATGTACCTCACCCACACATACCCCTACCCTATAGCTGGCTCCCAGTGTACACTCCTGACAGTGGCAGCAAGACTGAGTTTTGGCAGATGGAGAGTGAGCATGTACAGAAAGTGAGCCCAATTATGTGGGCCAGAAAGATACAAAATATTTGATCTTCAGTGCCACCTTAGGGAAAACCAAGAAAGGGCTGGTCAGCATCCAACATTGGGCATTGTATAATCAAGAGAATTTACACAAACATCCTGGATTCTGTACAAGAAGGAACATGAGTATGGAGTTGGTATATCCCCAGACAGAATACCTCAGAATTCCTAGGAGGCCTGAAGAAAGGTATTTCTCTCCCAAAAGTATTTAGAAAAGACTAGAGGAAGTTATTGCTAGTTCAAATGCAAAGAAAGCAATACAAAACTACAAGAAATATGATAAATCAAGAAAGCATAGCATCATTACAGAATAAGAATAATCTTCTAATAACGGATCCCAAAGACATGAAGACCTGTGATTTACCCAATGAAGAATTCAAAATAGTTATTTTAGGGAAATGCAATGAGCTACCAAAAAACATAGAAAGAAAAGTCAATAAAATAATAAAAACAATACATAAACAAAATTAGAAGTTTAACAAAAAGAGAGAAATCATAATAAAAGAACCAAACAAATTATGGAGTTAAGAAATACAATGGACGAAGTGAAAAATGAAATAGCATTAACATCAGATCAATCAGAAGAAAAAAGTCTTTGAGTTAGAAGATAGGGACTTTGAAATTTTACAAGCTAAGGAGAATAAAAAAAATAGAATGAAAGAAAGAAATGGTATATGGATAATTGCAAATTATTGAAGTGTCAGAAATAGACAAGATGGAGAAGGGGTGGCATAAAGCTTATTTTAAAAAATGGTTGAAAACTTCTCAAACCTGGGAAAAGATTTGGATATCCAAGTTCATGAAATTCATAAGTCACCAAACAAAATCAACTTAAGAGATCTTCTGCAACAGTCATTATACTACAATAAAACTGTCAAAAGTCAAAGACAAAGAGGGAACATTAAAAGCAGCAAGAGAAAAGAAGCTTGTAACTCACCAGGGAAGGTTATCAGCAGATTTCTCAGCAGAAATCTGGCAGGCTAAAGAGTGGAATGATATATGCAAATTGCTGAAAGAAAAAAAAAAAGCCTGTCTGCTAAAAATACTCTGCTGGCAAAGTTATCCTTTAGCAATGAAAAAGTAGAAGACTTTCCCAAACAAAAGTTGAAAATTCATCCCCACTAAACTTGCCTTACAAGAAATGTCAAAAGAGTTCTTTAAGCTAAAATGAAAAGATGCTAATCAGTAACATGAAAACATATAATACATTGGTAAGGAGAGTGAAATTCAGAATATTCTAATACTGTAATAAGGTGGTACATTGACCACTTAACACTAGTATAAAACTTAAGGGACAAGAGTATTAAAAATAACTACAGCTGTAATTTGTTAATGAATACAAACTATAAGAAGAGGTAAATTGTGAAATCAAAAACAGAAAAAGAAATGGAATAAATGGGCAGAGTTTTTGTATGTGACAAAAGTTAAGTTTTTACCAAAGTAAAACAGACTTATATAAGATGTTTTACATAACCCTCAATAGTAACCACAAAGCAAAAATTGACTGTAGACTCCCAAAAGATAAAGGAATGGAAGCATACTACCACAGAAAATCATCAATTCACCAAGGAAGATAACAAAAAAAGAAGAAAGGAACAACAGAACTACAAAACACCCACAATATAGCTAATAAGATGGCATCAGTACATCCCTTACCTAAGAGTAATTACTTTAAATGTAACTGTATTAAATACTCCAAACAAAAGGTAAAGAATAACTAGATGGATTCTAAAAAAATAAAAACCCAAGTATATGAGTTTGTAATAGATTCATTGCAGCTTTAAGGACACACACAGGCTCAAAGTGAAGGGATGAAAAAAGGTTCTCTGGAAGTGGAAACCAAAAGAGAGCAGGTGTAGCTACACCTATATCAGACAAAATAATAGTTTAAGTCAAAAATTATAAGAGTAAAAAGGTCATTATACAATGATACAGAGTTCAATTCATTTAAGAAAATATAACAAGTATAAATATACATGCACCCAACATCAAAGCACTAAATATATTAAGCAAATACTAATAGATCTCAAAAAAGGAATGGACAACAACATTAGGAGGGGAGTTCAACATCTCCCTGTCAACAAAAGATAAATAATCCTGACATAATATCAATAAGGAATAGTGGGATTGAACCACACTTCAGACCAAATGGACTTAACAGACATTACATATTTTATCCAACAGAAGCAAAACACACATTCTTCCCACACACTCAAGAAGCATTCTAGAAATCAACAGCAGGAAGAAGACTGGAAAATTCACAAATATATACAAATTAAATGACCAATGAGTCAAAAAGAAATAAAAAAAGATATAAAATATATTGAAACAAAAATGGAAACACCACATACCAAAACTTATGGGATGCAACAAAATCAGTTCTATGAGGGAAGTTTACAAGGATAAATCCTTACATTAAGAAAAGATAAAGATCTCAAATAAACAACCTATCTTTACATGTCCAGGAACTAGACAAAGAAGAACAAATAAGCCCAAAGTTGGCAAAAAAAAGAATCAGAAAATCATCAGGAAATAAAGATCAGAGCAAAAATAAAAGAAATGGACCCAGAAAAACAGTAAGGAAGATCAACAAAACTATATGCTGGTTTCCTGAAAAGATAAACAAAATTGACAAAACTTTAGCTAGACTTAACTTAGAATAAAAGAGGAAAAAATCAAATAAATAAAAGGAAAAATGAAAGAAAAGACATTACAACTGATACCAAAGAAATACAAAGAATCATAAGAGACTATCAACAAATATGCACAAACTGGACAACCCAGAAGATATAGAGAAAGTCCTAGAAACATACAACCTACTGAATCATGAGAAAACAGAAAAGCTTAATAGACCAATGAGTAAGGAATTTGAATCAGTCATTAAAAACCTCCCAACAAAGAAAAGGATCACATGATTTCCCTGGAGAATTCTACCAAACATTTGAAGAAGAGTTGATGCCAATCTTTCTCAAACTTATCAAAAAAATTAAAGAAAACAGAAGATCCCAAAAATATTTTATGAGGCCAGCATTACCCTGACACCAAAGACAAATAAGGGCCACTACAAGAAAGGAATACTACAGGCTGATATCCCTGATGAATACTGATGCAAACATTCTCAACAAAATATTAACAAACTATATTCAACAGTACACTAAAAGGATCATATACTAAGATCAACTTGAATTTATCCCAAGGATGCAAGAATGAGTCAACATATGCAAATCCATAAATGTGATGTACCATATTAACAGAATGAAAGATAAGAATCATACGATCATCTCAACAGATGCAAAAAAAGCATTTAACAAAAAGTAATGAAAAAATGAGTATAGAAGGAACCTACCTAACATAATAAAAGCTATATATAACAAGCCCACAGATAACATCATACTCAAAGGCACAAAACTAAAAGTTTTTCCTGTAAGATCAGGAAGAATACAAAAGTACCCACTCTCACCACTACTACTCAATATAGTTCTGGAAGTCCTAGCAAAAGCAATCAAGCAAGAAAAAGAAATAGAAGGAATCCACATCAGTAATAAAGAAGAAAAATAAACTGCCTTTGTGTGCAGATGATATGATCTTACATGCAGAATATCCTAAAGAGTCCACAAAAAAAATACCTATTAGAAATAATCAACCAATTCCATAAACTTACAGGAAAAACCAACATTTAAATTATTTGTCTTTCCATACACCAACAACAAAATATCTAGGGAAAAAAATCCCTACTCACAATAGCATCAAACACAATAAAATAGTTGGGAATAAATATAACCAAAGAAGTAAAAGATTTATACACTGAAAACTATAAGACTTTGATTAAGAAAAAAAAAAGAAAGGGAGAGGGGGAGATGGCAGCAAGGTAGGTGGGAAGCTGAAGCCACTTGCTCCCAGTTGAGAGGTGCACCCAACTGGGACACCCAGCCAATCTTCCAAGGAACACAATGAACAGCCAACAGAATTCCCGCTGATAGGAAGTTTAGAAGCTAAAGGTTGCAGAGCATGTTTCAAAACAGACAGCAAAGAGATCTGGTGGGCCCACGGGACCGTTCCCCAGCCCTGCCCCGCAGACCACAGCTCCCACAGAAGCTTTGGCAGAGCACTGGGTCAGTGATTGTGACTTTCCAGCTCCCTACCCTCCCAAACCTGCAAGTTCACAGATCGCTTTGGGAAAGACCTGTACCTTAAAGCCACTGAGGGGATTAGGACAAAGTAACAGATACACAATTGGCAGCATGGCTGGGACTATGACTGACAGCTGGGACAGTACCAGAGAAACTGGGGAGCCAGATGACACCTGGAGATGGGAGAAGAGAAGGACCATGACTGTCCATGATCCAGACAGTCTCTGGACTGGTAAGAGAGTAGGTCTGTGTGGAAAGCTGGGAGCTTGATAAGAACAGCTTGCTGCAAACGAGGGTAATTCACTAAAAAAAAAAAGAGGCCTTCAGCCTCTGTGTAAGGACCTCTAGCACTAAGTTGCCAGGCTAGCGAAGTGTGTGGGGGGGGGGGGG
>PVIA01003531.1:0-64273 GCA_004024845.1 Tonatia bakeri | reverse complement strand
TTACAGGCGCCGGCCCAGTGCATATATGCTGTGGCCAATGTGAACCACACAACGATCCTAGGGCGTGGGTCTGAAACTGGGCACCCGTGAACACTGTACCAGTCCAGACCAGGCCCCACCCTTGCAGAAATACAGGAAAGGGGAAACAAAAAAGAGCTCAGATCCCCCTGCCTGCAGCATCCAGGAAAACAGCAAAATTCTCTTGGCAGGTTTAAAGTCAGACAGGTGCTTTTTTTCCCTTTTCTTTTCTTTTTCCTAAGCATAAGACAAAAGACCAGGAGTTCTGAAAAGACCAAAGACAGATACAGAAGGAAGTAAAAAGGCTAAAACCAAAACCTGAGACAAATTTCACTCGCTATCCTTCAGAAACTGCATTTTATTTATTATTTTAATTTTTATTTTATTTCTCTACTTTGTTTAGCTTTTTTTAGTTTTGTTCATTTGTTTCATTTCATTATTTAATTGGTTTTCTTTACTCTCTCCTTCATATTGCATTTTAATTTTTCTTCTTTCACTTCATTCATATTCCAATAACACATTACTCTTAATCTCTTTTTATTCCAATTATATATTTCTAAACATATTATTGTTATTCCATATCTAACACAGCACCCTACCCTGGTCTTAATCCATTTTGTCATCTTGCTGAGCTTAATTACTGCTGTGGTCAACTTCATATTCTCATACACTACATCAAGTTTCTATCCCTCACTCTTACTATAACTCACCATCTAACCTCACATAAGTGCTCTGCTTTCTAAAGTCAGCTCATTCTTTTTCCCTTCTAATAAGAGTCTTACCTCTTTTTCACCTTTTAAAAAAGTGGCTACTTGGGTGAAATATCACAGTTATTGCTGTACTTCTTGAAAGGACCTCCTATCTGTTCCCTACTTGTTAGTACTTTAAATCCCATAGAACACTCTCCTGCTTTCTTCCACTATTTTACCTTTGACCTATGCTGATCACATACAAGACAAAGAGTTGTGAATATCACTAAACCAACTGGAGGCGAGAAGACACCAAAAAAGAAGCCATCAACAGGTAAAGACCAAGTACAACAACAGAGTCCATACAATTGGACGAAAGGGCAACTCTAGAGCATCCAGACAAGGAGATCAAAGAGACCATAACACTGAGTCCCACAGAACGACTACCACAGAGATCCACCCTACTAAGATAGCTAGCAAAGCAGAGCATCAGGAATTGTAGAAACAAACAAAAAGAGTCACCTACAATGGAGACAACAAAAGAACCCTCAATCAAAAGGAATGGAAGACTATCAGTAAAAGAGCTAAATGAAATGGAGGCAAGTAAACTGTAAGATACAGAATTCAAAAGAATGGTGATAAGGATACTCAAGGAACTCAAAGACAACAAGGAACTGAGTTGGAAGTACAACAGTATGAAAAAGGAAATAGAAACTAAACAAGAACAAGGGAGAAATGAAAATTACAATTTCTGAAATAAAAAATACACTAGAAAGAAATTACAAGCAGGCTGGATAAAGCAGAGCACAGAAATGGTGAGGTGGGAGACAAGGTAGAAAGAAATACCCAGGTAGAGCTGCTGCTGAAAAAAAGACTGAAAACTATGAATACAGCTTCAGAGAACTGCAAGACAACATGAAAGGCAAAAAACACTCGAATCACAGGAATACCAGAAGAAGAAAAGGAGCAAGGGACAGAAACTCTCTTTGAAGAAAGATGACAGAAAACTTCCCAAACCTAGAGGGGGTAAAAGCCACCGAAGTTCAGGAAGCACAGAGGGTACCAATCAAATGAACCCAAAGAGGACGACTCCAAGACAAATCAAATTAAAATGTCAAGTTTTAAAGACACAAAGAGATTCTTAAAAGCAGCAAGGGAGAGACAAGAAGTAACATACAAGGGAACTCTGATAAGGCTAGGAGCCAATTCTTTAACAAAAACACTGCAAGCCAGAAGGGAATGGCAAGAAATATTCTAAGTAATGAAAAGCAAAGACCTGCAAACAAGACTGCTCTACCCAACAAAGCTCTCAATGGAAATAGAAGGTGAAATGAGGAGTTTCACAGGCAAAAGAAGGCTGAAAGAATACGCGTCCACCAAACCAGCTCTGCAAAACATGCTAAAGGGACTGCTTTGAGAAGAGGAAGGAAAAGACGGAGGGAGGAAAACAGGTACAAAGGGGGGAAATGAATAAATACCTTTCGATAATAACCTTAAATATAAATTAATTAAATACACCCATCAAAAGACACAGGGCAGTTGAAAGAATAAGATAAAGTGATCTACACATGTGCTGCCTACAAGAGACCCACCTCAGAACAAAAGACCCACACAGACTGAAAGTAAAGGATTGGAAAAAAATATTCTAACCAAATGGGCAGGAAAAAAAAGCTGGTATAGGAATACTCAAATCAGACAAAACAGACTTCAACACAAGGGCCATAAAAAGAGACCCAGAAGGACACTTTATTATAAACATATATGCACCCAACACAGGAGCACCCAAATACATAAGGAAAAGTCTTGGAGGACTTCGAGAAAGATACAGACAGCAACACATTCATACTAGCGGATTTTAACACCTCACTGTCAAAAATGGATTGATCTTCTAAACAAAATATCAATAAAGACACTGCAGCACTGAACAATGTCCCATATCAAAGGGACTTAACAATATACAGAGAATCTTTCATTGCAAATAAGCAAAATACACATTCTTTTCAGATGCACATGGAACATTTTCAAAGATAGAGCACATGATAGGACACAAAACAAGCCTCATCAAATTCAAGAAAACTGAAATCATATCAAGCATTCTCTCTGACCACAAGGGACTGAAACTAGAAACCACCCTCAAGGAAAAACCTCAAAAATATTCAAATTCATGGAGATTGAATAGCATGATATTAAACGATGAATGGGTTAAGAATGAGATCAAGGAAGAAATCAAAAACTTTCTGGAAACAAATGAAAATGAACTCCCAACAACCCAAAACTTATGGGACACAGTGAAGGCAGTCCTGAGACGGAAGTTCATAGCAATACAGGCCTACCTAAAAAAGAAACATTTCAAATAAACAACCTAACCCTACACCTACCAGAATGGGAGGAACAACAACAAACAAAGCCCAATGAGGGGCTGAACAGCAGGCAACATGTCCCAGGTTTCAGAGAGGGAAGGTGACCGAACCTGCTCCAGTTGTAGCACGGGCACAGGTGCGGGTGCAGGCATGGCCAGTGGGGAGACTTCACAGAGCCGCAGCCTCAGCTTCCACGTCGGAGGGATGGGCAAACAAGCAGATGTGCTCCCATGTCTGCCAGCTTCTCGGCTGAGGGCTGGAGGGCCATGAAGCCTCCGGGAGGAACATCAAGCGATCTTTTCGGAAATCCAGAAGAAGGTGTTCCTTCAAGCTGACCCAAGAGGATAGCACTGAGTATTTTTGGACCAACTGAAGAACCTCAGAACATTCCTAAGAGAACCAAACCCCCAGGGGAAAAGGAAGTGGTATCTTTGAGGAATCAACACCTGTGCACACTCCACAGTGTCTGAACCTACCTGGTGGGAAGACTAGTAGCATTTTTGATCACCAGTGACCACCACTTTACCCTTAGCACACCCAAACAAACCCAAGAACCACGTACTCTTATGTGAGGAAGACCCAAAATTGGACCTTAAAGCCACAACAAGCACCTTACCCAAAGAAGAGCTGGGTGAGAAAGGTGGCCAGAGAGAAGCAGACCATGCTCAGGATCCCCAACCCTTGCCCACCTTTGACAGTCATGAGCTCAGGTTGGGCCCATGGCCTCAATCTCACAACAAAGTCCTGAATCCACCTAGAGGCAAATCCAGCATCTCCTTCTACTAGAGAAGCTATTGCTTCCCCTGTAGCCAGATAAGAAACTCAAAAGATAGGATTTCAAATAGTTTCCTTTAGTCCAAAGGAATGGGGGTGGGGAGAAGGGTCTGTTGCATATCTGAAGCCACTGCTCAGGTTCCACTGCCACCATAAGAGCTGCAGAGGACCATGCCTTCCAGATTGCTGAGAAACGTATCTTTGTGAAGAAATTGTGACTCCCTGGTGAACATTCTAAGTTTGGATGTGAGGAACTCTCAGAAGGGCCAGGTGGGGAGCTGGTGCAAAGCCACGGGAGCCTGATGAGGTGGGATATTCCATGTCCTTGTGGCTTCAGTAGCCTGCCATCCAGTGCTATCTAGAAATCATTTAACATAGTAGCAGAGTTGAATGCCTTAGGAATCTAGAAACAACGTTGGGCATAAACCAAAAAGTTGTTCGAATTCTTATGCTTTACAGAGAGATTTTTACCCCGACCCTCTGTGGCGATCTGACAGGAATCTGCCTTTCACTCACGAGGGACAGGTCTTGGTCTATTCACAGACTGGTTTTGCTTGTGAATTGTTTCTTTTTTTCTCTCATCCCTAAGTCTTGACCGTTGCCCTTTACCAGCGATGTGGACAGTTCCTCTATCTGCAAGGCCCACTGACTTCTACAAGACTAAAACTGCCCACATACATCCAGGTAATTGGGTTATTTAAATCCTTCTCAAGTGTCTTATTTTATTCCTGTTGACACTGGGTAGGAGAGATGCTTGAGAACCTTGAATTCTCAGGTTTGAATTCTTTAATAATACCTAAAGAGCTATTCTTAAACAGCAGCGTTACATAAGTGACTAATGACTGGTCTATTTGTGACAACTTTCCAGGAAAAAGTTACTCAGGTATACCGAAGAAGAAAAGTTGGCTTAGGCCACCCTTTATAAAGCTCTGCAGAACCTGTGGACTATATTCCTTTTCCAGGACAGACTTGGAAACCTTAGGCTAAGAGATTTACTGGTTTGGCAACAAAGCCCAGCTGGTTTTACTTGGTCAGGAAGAAGTTTCTTGCATTCAGCCTCCTAAGGGTATACTTTCCATTCACTCATGCTGGACCAACAGTTAACAGGAGAAAGGGTTTGTGTCAGAGTGGCTTTTGTTAGGAGTGCCTACAGAGCAAATGCCAGGTGGCAGAAATGTCTTCATCATTCTTAAAGTTGAGGAAAGAAACATCTGTGTTTAATTATAATCACAGTGACTGAGACACTAAGTGCCTGCAGGAGCTGCCTGCCAAACCCCACTTCTCACACCTGGCACATTGAGGGGATCTGCATGTGGCTTTGTCAACCAAAGTGTTTCCCTCCTTTCAGTTGTGCTGACTTTGCAGCAAAGAAATCCTTGTTCCATGTGACTTTATCAAGTACTTCCTGTCTCCATGCTTCAAATAGTCATTTTTAAAGAAATTTGTTTGGAACTCAGCTTTTTTTCCACATTAAAAAATGTCATAGTGGTAGCTAGCTATTAAAGCCAAATACACTAATTTGTTTAACTCAAAATGAAATGTGCTAATGGTGGAAATGAGCGGCCATTTACAACTACATTTTTTTTTTCATATACAAGAAAATGATTTGTGAGTTCCAAACTGGGTTGCTAGGAAGAACCTTGACGTACTGGTGGCCATTGTGGTTTCACCCCCACTGTCAGCCGAATGACAGGAAGAACTCTACCTCTGTCCACTGGCAGGGATTTCTGGGGTGGAGATGGGGAAACCAAAGATGGGAAGAGAGGCCTGGGGGGCTGAGAAAAACATGAGCTACAGCAAGAGCATCTGGGCAGCAGTGACAATTCCAGTCTTTTCTCCTCATCTTTTTATTTATTTATTTATTTTTAGAGAGGGAAGGGAGGGAGAAAGAGAGAGAGAGAAACATCAATGTGCGGTTGCTGGGGGCTGTGCCCTGCAACCCAGGAATGTGCCCTGACTGGGAATTGAACCTGAGATGCTTTGGTTCACAGCCCGTGCTCAATCCACTGAGCTACGCCAGCCAGGGCTTTTTTTTTTTCTTTTCTTTTCTCCTCATCTTTATTCCCTTTTCCTCCCTGGGGCCATAGGAGTGGGTTTCCAGTGTCTCCATAGTCTGGTCACTGAGAGAAGCAGAAGAGGAGTTTCTGCTCCTGTGAGCCGATAGGGATGGTCATCTGTATTTGGAAAATGCTCTAGACATTAGGGCTGTCTGTATCTGGAAGATTAATTAACTATTAGCATCCTGTTCTCAACCTCTAAGCTGCATTGAGAAATTACCAGTCTGTATTTTCATTAAGCCTCAGAACTTTATGTGCATTTGGTGCCAACTGTTTTCTAGAGCTGTATCAAAAACAACAAAACTGTACTTACATGATGATGTAATTTTGATAAGAACATTTTGTTATTTTCACAAGGCAGAATTAGGTATAAAGGTTAAATTAAACTTAGTAATCATGTTAAAAAACAAACAAACAAAGCCCAGAGCAAGTAAAAGGAAGGAAATAGAGAAATGGACATCGCATGGAGGGATTTCAGTGGAGAGGGGGAAGGGAGGAAAGGGTGGGAAAAGGTACAGGGAAGAAGCATAATTAGTAGGCATAAAATAGATAGGGAGAGATAAAAAATGGTATAGGAAACAGAGGCCTCAAAGAACTTATGTGTACAACCCATGGACGTTGAACTAGAAGGGGGAATGCTGGAGGGTTGGGGGGCAGGGTGATGGGGGGATAAAGGGTGAAAAAATTGGGAAAACTGTAATAGCATAATCAATAAAAATACTTAAAAATGAAGCAAATAGAAGAAAAAATAAAAAAAGAATTCAGAAATAAAACCATGCATATATTGTCAATTAATGTTTGGCTAGGGAACCAAGAATACTCAGTGGGGAAAGGAGACTCTTCAATAAATGGTACTGAGAAAACTGTTTAAAAAGACACACAGGAAAAATGAAAATGGACCCCTATAGTACACCACTCACAAAAATTAACAGAAAATAGATTGAATATGAAAACATAAGGCCTGGAGTTAGTCAGGATAGCAGCATAGGTAAACACAGTTCACCTCCACGCACATCAAAATTATAACCAAATTATGTAACAACCATCACTCAGAACTGGGAGGAATTGAGTTGAAAGGAAGTATGACAACTATGGAATTAAAGAAAACACATCCATCCAGACAGGTAGGAGGGGCAGAGACACAAAATGGGCTGCTACCACATACATGTGGATGGACAAAAATTCAGGAGGGATATCTTGGGAGCAAGGAGTCCCAGCTCCACAACAGGCCTCCCAGCCCAGGTTACCAGTGCCAGGAAGATAAGTCCTCATAACATGTGGCTGCAAAAAAACAGCACAGATTGAGTTGCTGGGAGAAACTTCTGGAATCTCAAGTAGGTCCTCTTAAAGAACCCACACACGAAGTTACTCAGACTCATTCCCTCTGAGCTCCAGGACCAGGGTAACAGCTTCAAAGGCACCAGTGACATACAGGGAGAAACTGAAGTATCTGGCATTAAGGAGAGAGCTGAGGGACAGCTTTCTACCAGACAGAAAGGCAGGCAGGCAGGTGTTGTATCTGAGACTCCATCAACCTGGCTCACACTGTTTGCACCACACTGAAGATCCCAGGGCTCTGTCCCACCCATCTCACGCCCATTAACAGTAGCTTTTCCACATGAATGGCTGGTCTTGGCTCATGCTTCACAACTTCTTAAATCCTTTTAAACAAGCGACAGCTGGCCTCAGTGAGTCCCCAGCCCCCAAACCTCCTGGTAAGTGGCCCCAGGCACTGCACTAAGAACAGCCAGCCTAGATTCACAGCTTGGCTTCACCTGGGAATCTGCACAAGTAGCAGTAATCACAGATTTCTCTATAACTCAGGCAGGGTGGCCTTGGGCAAAACAAAGGTGAAGGCTGACCTTGGCCTGCACCACCCAGGAAACCCCACGATGTGTGCACCAAGTAGACAGCTACAGGTCACACCAAAGCACCACCACCCTGTCCCTACACAGCTGATCCTCCCTGGATGGTGGTCAATAGTCACAGCCAATCCTTCCCCCTGACTGGCCTGGGCAAATCCCTCCAATTGATCTGGCAACAGCAACCAAGGCTCAACTACAAGAGGAGAATGTTACAGCCCACACGAAGGACACACCTTAAATACCTAGCTTGGGTGACAGGAGAGACTGTGTCACAATTTACAGGGAAAAAAAACAGTAGAGTGAATAAAGCTGAGAATCAAATCAATGATTTGGAACATAAGAAGGTAAAAAAAAAATCAGAAGAAAAAAATCAAAAAAAGAGGATAGTATAAGCAGCCTCTGGGGCAACTTCAAGTGTTCCAACTTTCACATCATAGGACTGCCAGAAGGGGAAGAAAACAAACAAGAAATTGGAAATCTGTTTGAAAAAATAATGAAAGAAAACTTACCTAATTTCATGAAGGAAATAGATATGCAAGTCTAGAAAGCACAGAGAGTCCCAAACAAGATGGATGCAAAGAGGCCTACTCCAAGACACATTATAATTCAAATGTCAAACATTAAAAATAAAGAGAGAATATTAAAAGCAGCAAGAGAAAAGCAGATAATTACCTACAAAGGAATTCTCATAAGACTGTCAGCTGATTTCTCAAAAGAAACTTTGCAGGCTAGAAAAGACTGGAAAGAAATATTCAAAGTCATGAATAGTAGGGACCTACGGCCAATGTTGCTCTACCCAGCAAAGATATAATTTAGAACAGAAGGGCAGATAAAGAGCTCCCCAGACAAGAAAAAGCTAAATGAGTTCACCATCACCAAACCATTGTATGAAATGTTAAAGGGACTTATTTAAGAAAAGATCAAAACTATGAACTGGAAAATGGTCAGAGAGGGAACAATCTACTTGGCTGGCTCTCACCCCATTTCTAGTCACTTCTCCTACTTCCCACATATGACTGGCATCCTTCTATCTGCTGTCCTGTTGCAGAGTGGGTGCATTTGAGTATATTCTAGGACCATGTGGGTCTTTTAAACAGACTCTCCTGAGAGACCAGCAGTTTCTTCCACTACCTCAACCCCTACTGACTTTTACAGCAGAAGTTACGAGGCTATATTTTTCTGGTGCTGGAACCCTGGGCTAAGCAGTCTGGCCTGGGGCTGGTATCACCAGCTCCCCAGGTGTCCCTCATAGTTTTTGTCAACCACACGTGAATGTGGGACTACCTGTTCCACCGCCCACCACCACTGCCTCAATGATGCCACCTTGTTGCTGCCACACCATGTCCTCTCCATCCCAGCTCTACCCCTCCTAGCTGTCTGGATGAATATTTCTTCTTTAAATGCTTGGTTGTCAGACTTCCATAGGGTTCGATTTTCTGGCAGCGTAGTTGTCTTTACTTTTGAAGTTAGCTGTGATCATTATTACGGTTGTGCGAGGAGGCAAAGCGTGTCTACCTACACCTCCATCTTGGCCTGAAGTCCAATACATCACAGACTTTTTATAAGCATGCTCAGTTCCTACACTGGTGAGCTACTCTCTAGAATGCATACACATTTGCTCCCCTCATTTGAGCTGTATGTTTACCAAACATCAGCATGTCTGTCCCCAACCATTTTTCTTAGTAAAACAATCTAATTTAATATTATACAGCCAATAAAATTGAGTGCAGATAGGAAAAGTTGGGCTCCACAAGAAAACAAATTGAAAGACTAGAAAAACTGAAAAAGGTAGAAACCTAAAAATAGCTGATGTTGAATTAGATGTGGACATCCACAAAAAAAGGAAGTAAGGTTAAGAAAATCTCAAAGGATTCTGTATCCAGATGAAAGAGAAATTAGAAACAATTCATTTTGAGTATGATTTCTAAAGAAATGATAGCTAATTTCTTTACAAATAGAAGAGCCGAAGGCCTTGTCCTTCACTTGAAAAAAGGAATAAAGTTGTTAAACAAATACCCTTTTACTGTTTTAAATTCAAATATTTTGGAAATATACTTTGATTCATTGTCATAACATTTACATTCAAGTAACCAACACCTGATTCCTACCCGCAATAGGTAGGAGCCCTTTACTGTACATAACACAGCTCAAGGAACACTACTATCTTTAAATGAAATTTTAAAAATATTTCTCTAAATCCACATTTTGTCATTCTGTTCAGTACATTTCTGAAGATATTTCCATCTTGATCCTGAACAACTATAAACAATACACATTAAGCTATACCTTGTATTCTGGCAATCATACATCACACTTCCAATAGATTGTAACCAGAATGTATTAGGTCTGTCCAGAAGGTATCCAGCCATGTAGTATGAAAAATAGAGACATTTAGTGAGGAAGATACAAGAAACACTGTACAGAGGACAATTATGCCTCTGTCCCCTTCAAAGTAGGCACTCTGGGATGTCGCACAGTTTTCCCAGTCACCATCAGATGCCCCATCGTATTTTCCTGAATCACATTGATGGTCTGAAATCTCTTCCCTTTCCAAGGTGATTTGTGTTTTGGGAAAAGCCAGAAGTCACAGGGTGCCAAATCTGGGCTGGGTTGGAGGGCAGAGTCACCAGGTGATTTGTTGTTTCTCCAAACCTCTCTGCATGAGACGTGAGACATGAGTGATGTGCTGCCGTGATGAAGCTGCCAATCACCAGTTGCTCAGAGCTGTGGCCTTCTGAATCACCCAAATAGTTTGCGTGGAAGAACATTCAGGCTTATCGCAAAATCTGATGCAGATTCACTGCTCTACTCAGTCATTCTGAATGTGAGTGCCACACAGCACACATGCTCACTCAGCAGCGTCTGCCACCCCCACTGACTAGTACAGTGTAGTCGTCATTGTTCACACATGCGCATTTACAGTCCTCTCTCCTCAGCTGCCAGGTAACATCGACGTCATGCAACCCATTCCTGTGATATTAATAATGGCTGGAATTTTTCTGGACAGACCTCATGTATCGCACAGGTACTACCATTGCACTATATAAAAAGAAATGGCTTCTCAAGTTAATACTTAATATGCCAGTTAGAAATCAATGATATATTCACAAAACTGAAATATAAGCTATATTTGCAAACACAAAAAAGTGATCTGGTTTCTAAATTTTTAAATGCTAAGTACCTAAATATCAATACTTTAACCACCACCACCAATAATGACAACCTCAAAAAAAAAGAGAGATAAGAAAAGTACAGCGTTGCAGGGAAATGAAAGTGTGGAAGAATGTTTACCTTCCGGTTCTGATCATAAGCAGAATCAACGCCCAAAATACTGTTCACTTCTACATGCGGGTACTTCTTCTCCAGGACACTGACCACATGTCCAACCTCTACCCTTTCTCCGGTCCTCACTGCGTTATATATCTGAAGACAGAAAAGCCAGTGAAACAACAATACTTTTAAATTTAAAAACCAGAGTGTTTATTACAAAAGATTTCTAAATGTAAACGAAAACATGACCATTTTTCTTAAAAGGTCAAATGGGGTCAAATGGAAATAGCAATTCCCTTTTCCATATACCTGAGGATGCCTTTTTATGTTAGAAACTACATATTGCTAAAATGACCCAATCAGTTCATATTCATATTAAGTCCCAAATGCAAAACTGTTAATTTTTTAAAAATCTGAAAATTTATTAGTATTCCTTGAAATAAGATCTCATGTCCTTGATGTTTAGAGGAAACAAGCTGCAAAATATATATGGCATAATCCCTATTTTTAAAAAGCAGACTAGAAACAAACCACAAAACTGTGTCTATAATGTATGGTTAAATAGCTACAAGGATACAATGTGATCTTTTAACAGTGGTTAACTTTAAGACACAGGATTAAGGAAGAGAGAGAAAATATTTAACTGATACACTTTAATATTTGAAAAAATTATAACAAAATTTTATTTTACTTTGGCAATTAAAACAAAAAGAAATGAAAATTCATATTATCCTTTCCTTCATATATCTATGAGGGGGAAAAACTTTTAAAAGCAGACTTCAAAATACTATACTCAGCAACCTCTTTTGAACTTATTTCATTCTCCATAGTCTTACTGCTAACTCCCATCATTATCATTGCTCAAGAGATCACAGAAATAGCTCATGCCTGGTATCCCTGCCACTTTCTTTAACCTTCATCAGATTCATTTCTATATGTGCACCAGAATGATGTTTTTTTACTGGAGTTTAAATTCTGTGATCTGGACATCTGTTACCTAGCCTAATGGCTTCAGTGACCAGGGTGCCCTTTCCACTCTGCTCTCACTCAAGTCATACTAACAGCTTAGAATCACTACTTTTGATTTGCAGCCATTGTTCAACTGACTCCAGCTTTTCCTCCTACACTCAGCTGGGACAACTTCCCACATCATAAAACATGCCCGTGGCCATCCATAGTGATCTGAGTTCCTAGTGCTGCCATAGCCAGCTGTGCTCCCTGCACAATATTAAAATATGTCTTTCGAGGTGTCCCCAGTAGACTGTAAGGTCTCTAAGAATGCAGGTGATGTCTTACTCTTCTTCGTATCCCACACATCTAATACCAGGTCTGGTAAATGGTGGGTCTCTGGTAAATGTTAGCCAAATAAATAATGCATTTTAACTATTAAAAAAATACCCCTGACTGAATTCTAAATAATAAATACAACAAACATAATAAATAGCACAATGACTTCATGTTTACAGGTAAAATAAAAGTGGTGAAAATCAATTCCTTCAAAGATGGCTTTTCAATAATTATCACTAATCTGTAAACAAAAGAATTGTTACTTCTTCTGAATATAATTTTAAATGTATTGAAAATGAAGTATTTTATATTCAAAAATAAAAAAAAATAAGGACAGTTATTTGAATTTGAGCAAGTATCTTAAAGATACATAAAAGTTGGGCATTTTAAAATTTTCAGTTAAAATGGAGAAAACAGACAATAAGAATTTTACGACTTGAATAGTAAACTGAATCCTAATAAAAATATCAAGATGGTCTTAAAGGGAAAAAAAGCAAACATTTTTTAAACAAGTAGAGAACATAACATTTACCAAAAGACATTAATTAGTGATTTCAAATCACCAGAAGGCAGAAGACTAATTAATACACATTAGTAGGACTCCTAAGGAAGATTATCTTAGATAAAATCACAGTAATCTATTATTAACATCAGTGAATCAATAAAAGCAACTCCTGAAATATAAAACACAAAGTTTGTGTGAATAATTTCTTACTTTTTTCTCTTTACAGAACTATTGAATCCCTTTACCACATATTGATTCTTAAAGTAAGTTAGATTTAAAAAATTATTTGCCATTTTGAATGAAAACATACATGTGTCAGAGTTTGGAAGGCGTGATAACCATCCACTTCTTGGGCAACATAATTATATGCTCTCATAATAGCCACACCAGCATCTTTCATCCCATCCACATCTTCAGAATCATTAACCACAAAGATTAAACCAATTCTGAGGGAAAGAAGAAAAAATAAAGAAATATCTCAAAGAATGCAACAAGTTAATGAATGCCTATGTTCACTGCAGTACTATTTACCATAGCTAAGCTATGGAAACAACTCAAGTGCCCATCAATAGACTAGTGGATAAAATAACTGTGTTACATTTACACAATGGAATACTACTCCACCACAAAAAAAAAAATTAATTACCATTTGCAACAGTATAAATGGACCTGCAGAATGCACGTGAAGTCAGTCAGACAGAGGACAAATACCCTATGACTTCAATTATAACTAGAATTATATAGAATAAAAAAATATAACTCTATATAATATTCAGTTATATAGAATAAAAAAGCAGGTTCCAAAAGGTGGCTTAGACTTTCAACTGTTAAAGCAAGTTGTTTTCACATTGTGGAATGAGACCTTTACTGACATGATGGGTATTACTATAGTTCTATGTAATTTTATTCTGTTATAAGCAAAAATTAGGAAAAGTGAAAATTTTCAGAAGTAAAAATACATAGAAAAGAGAGACGGATTTTCAGATGTAACATATGCAATATAAGAATCATGAGTAAATGAAAAAAGCATAAAAACATTTACTATTGTCCTTCACCAAAAAAGCTACAAATAAGGTTAGAGTTTATTACATTTTAAAATTTAAATAGAGGAATAAAACACAAAGATGCACCAAAGCACATCTGAAGGTTAGGGGAAAGAAAACCTGCACTGGCCAATACGGGCCAGCAGCCTCCCTAATGGACCAGAAGCTATTACATGGAGAAAGGGCAGTCTTTCCGATGAATAGTGCTGAAACAACTGAACATCCACATGCAAAACAATAAATCTAAGCAGAGATCTTGTAACCTTCACAAAAATGAACTCAAAATGGATCATATACAAAAATGCAAAATACAAAAAAATCAAAGTCCTAGAAAATAAAATAGAAAAATTAGGTGATCTGGAGTTTGTCAATGACTTATCAGATCTAAGAGAAACAGCCCAACCCATGACAAAAAAACAATTGATAATGTGGACTTCATTTAAATTAAGAACTTCTGATCTGCAAAAGAAACTGTTAAGAGAATAAAGACAAGCCAAAGACTGGCAGAAAATCTGTGTAAAACACATATCTGATAAAGAATATCCAGAATACATAAAGAACTCTCAAAATCCACAATAAAAAACAGTTACAAAAGGGCAAAAAGTCTGAATAGGCACCTCACCAAACAAGGCATACAGTTGGCAGATAAATATGCAAAAAGATGCTCGACATCACATATCATTAAGCAATTCCAAATTAAAGCCCTAATGAGACATAACTATTAAAATGGCTAAAATAGATAACACTGACAACACCAAATGCTGGAGAGGGTGTGGAGCAACGAGAACTCTCATTCATTGCTGGTGGGAATGCAGAATGGTAGAACCACTTTGAAAGGCAATTTAGCAGTTTCTTATAAAACTAAATATAATTTTACAATTAGATAAAGCAATTGTGCTCCTGAATATTTACCCAAATGAATGGAAAACTATCATACCAAAAGCTGCAGACAGATGTTTATAGCAGTTTTACTGCCCAAACTTGTAAGCAACCAAGATGTCTGTCAATAGGTGAACGGATTTTTTAAAAAATCATAGTACATCCATACAACAGAGCATTATTCAGTCAGAAAAAGAAATAGCTATCAAGCACAAAAAGACATGGAGAAACCTTAAATGCAAACTAACTGAAAGAAAAAAATTTGAAGAAATTATATAGGAGAGGGAACACCCCAAAAGACAGGAATTAATTTATTAAAAATTGTCTATTTATTCTTACATGTTTAAACTTTAGTCACCTTCAAAGTGCTCTCCATTTGAAACAACACACACCTACCAAGACATTTTTTCCACGGCTCAAAACAGTTTTTGAACTCATCAATTTTGATGCCTTTTAGTGCTTCTGCCGTTTTTTGTTTCACCTCTTCCACATTGACAGAGTTTCCCTTTGAGGGCTTTTCTCATTCAGGGAAACAAAAATAATGTCACTTGCAGCAGAGATCAGGTGAATGGAGAGGGTGGGGCACATAGGTCATGCTGTTTTTAGTCTACTGAACACTCAACACAATGTGGGCAGGTGCACTCCTAAATCACCTGTCATGAAATGGCAAATGCATTGAGTCTTCAAAAAAAAATCCACTGAAGCCAAACTCAGCCTCTCACAACAATGTAACTGGCACACTGATACAGACAGGCTACTAGAACACTGGCCTAATGGAGAAGCCTGTACTACAAGATGCCTGGCCTCCAGAAAATAATTGTTTTGGGGGGTACCCCCTTGTATATTATAATTGTGAAAAAAGGCAAAACCACAGAGACGGTGAAAAGACCTGTGGTTGCCAGGAGATTATAGGGGATGAGGGTGGGAGGGACAAATAGGTGAAGAAGAAGGGATTTTTAGGGCAATGAAACTAATCTATATGAATCTGTAATGGTAGAAGTATGCCCTTATACATTTGTCAGGACCCATATAATATAACTCAAACAATGAAACCTAATGTAAACTATGAACTAATAATAAAGTTATCAATACAGGTTAATTAATTTTTAAAAAGCTATAGCCTAAAAGCAGAAGAAGAAAATTAAAAAGTGTATCAAACATCAAGCTCTCAGAGGTTTGTGTATAATGTGTGCATATGTGGATGGGGTTGGCAAGAGGGTCTGTTTTTAGATGATTACTCTTCTTTGTTTTATAAAATCCCACTATGACAGAAATCATGAATAGACTCCAGACAGAGATAACCCAAATATTATTTCTCATGAAAACAAAAATAAGGACTAGAGCCTAATTATCTCCTCACGAAGTATCTCCCCTCCCCAGGTTTCCAACTTCTGTAAAGAGTATGAGTTTTTGTTAGCTACACTGTTTCCCCCAGTCCATCAAGTATCATTAGGGAATCTCAGATTTGTCCCCTCCTCTCCTTGACCCTATCAACAGCTCAATGTATGTGCCATATCAACTCAAAGAGTAAAGCAACAGCCCGTTTTGAGGCTCTCTACCAAATGTGGAAAGCATGCCTCTCAACTGCCTGTGAGTGAAGTGTCTTCCCCTCACTTACCACTGCAATCTGAAGACCACATTCCTTCTTTTTGTCCCTCAGTGCAACTCAATAAATTAGTGCCCACTATGTACCAAGAGCCAACATCTTCTGTGTTCTTTTATTTCCCTTTTAATCAAAACATAGCTCTGGCTGTAATCCAGTAGTTTATTCCTCCATCTAACCAGTATTCATGTTTTAAATGAAAAATTTCATTAAACTCAATGCCCTGGCAGGTGTGGCTCAGTGGATTAAGTGCAGGCCTGCAAACCAAGAGATTGCTAGTTCAATTCCCAGCCAGGGCACATGCCTGGGTTACAGGCCAGGTCCCCAGTTGGGGACACGTTAAGAGGGAGGCAACCACACATGGATGTTTTTCTCCCTCTCTTTCTCCCTCCCTTCCCCCCTCTAAAAATAAATAAATAAAATATTTTTAAAAATTTTTATTAAACTCAAAATCTCTGCTATTCTATCAATGAAAACCCTGTATTTTCTTCGAAGCCTATGTGAAATCCAACTTTTCCATGAAACCTTCATCATGCCCAAATATCCCAGAATAAAATCTTTTCTTTCCTTGAAATTCCGAAGGACTTATAACTAATCTCCACTGAAAATGATAATAGGCTTTGTGATACAGACATTCACTTAGGAAAACTCCCTTTCACTGGAAAGCAAACTCAGACCACAAACTACTTTTGTACAACCTCTTTATTAATAATTTAATGGCACTAGGCTTCTATTTCTGAGAATCAAATTCTTTACCCCAAAAGAAATTGACTTCACAATGAGCAAAAGATAAAGCTCACATTAACAATCCCCACTATTAATTATCCTACAATTCAGTAGCACCACACTTGAGTTTAAGAATGACAAACAAAACCGCGGCTTACTTAGATATCTCATCAAACCAGTACCAGTATTACCTTAGTGGTATATGATTACTAAGGAACATCTCAGCTGTACTAATCAACTCTGCTGTGGTCTCATGAGCAGGATCAACTATGAAAACCTGTAGGGGAAAGGCAAAGGAACACATGAAATGGCATTTATTTAAATGGTCTCCAAATAAACCTGTCTTTTCCACCTCTGGACCTTTGCTGGTATCCTTCCTTTTGCCTGGAATACCTGTCCTCTTCTGCCTAGACAGCTTTTACATACCCTTTAATACCCCACCGAAATGTCACCTGCTCTCTCTACCATCCCCTGCCAGCCACATCCTGCCTATTCCTATTTCAGTGGCTCTGCGAATGCTGGCAGTACAGCCTTGAGCAATCTATAGCTTATTTCTCAGTGGTAACTCAGCTATGTTGCTGGATCAGCACTTCATGCATGTACCATTCAGTCCTTACCACAGGTCACTCTGCAGATGCTGTTAGAACTATCACTGTTCTATAGATAAGGAGCCCAAGGCACAGAGGGGTTAGCAGCTTACCCAGAATAGCGCCAGAAGTCAACCTAGGCTTGTGTGAAGCCCAAACACCGTTCTCCTGCTCTCCCCCATCTCTCAGATGTGACCCTTTGCAGGGTCAGGGACCCTGTCTCATTTACTTTTCTCTGTTTAGGGCCCAGCACAGAATAAATGCTATGAAACTGAAAAAGTTAAAATTAAAATTAAATAAGTAAATAAATAAATAAATAAATAAATAAAATGTCCCTGGGCCAGTAGAAATATCCTTAATCTTTACAGTTGAAGGCCATATTTTTCCAGTTATTCTTGAACCACGTAAGAATCACACTAATAGCAGTCACACTCCTTTTAGTTCAAAGAACGTGGCATTAAAAGAATATGGGGTTTTCTTATGGTCTATGCTAGTGAAATGGGAGTTATAGTCCAGATTGTTAACTCCTACTCTGTTACCACACCTTAAAAAACCCAAGTTTTATTAACACTCCCATACCAAAAATTCACATTAGATTTCTAAGGATCTCTGAATTCAGAATTCATTAAGAACTCAGTGTTTTTTATTTTTCCAAGTCAAAATTTTATTATTTTTAAAGTATATTTTATTAATTATGCTATTAGTTATCCCAATTTTTATCCCTTTACACCCCCTCCCCCTGCATCCCCCAATCCTCCAGCATGCCCCCCCACTTTAGTTCATGTCCAATGGTTGTACATGTAAATTCTTTTAGTTTTCTGTTTCCTATACCATTTTTTAGCTCTCCCTATCTATTTTATGCCTATCAATTATGCTTCTTCTTCCCTGTACCTTTTCCCACCCATTCCTCTCTTCCCCACTATCCCACTGAAAACCCTCCGTGGGATGTCCATTTCTCTGATTCTGTTCCTGTTCTAACTGTTTGCTTAGTTTTTGTTTTCTTTATTTTTCTTTTTTTTTAGCTTCATTTGTTGATAGTTGTGGGTATGTTGTCATTTTACTGCTCATAGTTTTGATTTTCTTATTCTTAGATAAGTCCCTTTAACATTTCATATAATAAGGACTTGGTGATGATAAACTCCTTTGACTTGACTTTATCTGGGAAGCACTTTATCTGCCCTTCCATTGTAAATGATGGCTTTGCTGGATAGAGTAATCTTGGATATAGGTCCTTGCCTTTCATGACTTCAAATACTTCTTTCTTTCCAGCCCCTTCGTGCCTGCAAAGTTTATTTTGAGAAATCAGTTGACAATCTTATGGGCACTCCCCTATAGGTAACACTTTCCTTTCCTCTTGCTGCTGCTTTTAAGATTCTCTCCTTATCTTTAATCTTGGGTAACTTAATGATGATGCACCTCAGTGTGTTCCTCTTTGGGTCCAACTTCTTTGGGACTCTCTGGGCTTCCTGGAAGTCTATTCCATTCACCAGATTGGGGAAGTTTTCCTTCATTATTTGTTCAAATAAGTTTTCAATTTCTTGCTGTTGTTCTTCTCCTTCCGGTACCCCTATAATTCAGATATTAGAATGTTTCAAGTTGTCCCAGAAGTTCCTAAGTCTCTCTTCACTTTTTTGAATTCTTGTTTCATCATTCTGTTCCAGTTAGATGTTTATTTCTTCCTTTTATTCCAAATCATTGCTTTGAGTCCTGGTTTCTCCTATCTGTAACTGTTGGTTCCCTGAATATTTTGCTTTATTTCATTCTGGGTATCTTTCATTTTTCAACCAAGCTCAATTAGTTCTGTGAGCATTTTGATTACCAGGGCTTTAAATTCTCCATCAGATAGGTTGGTTATCTCCTCATTGCTTAGCTTTCTTTCTGAAGTTTTGCTTTGTTCTTTCATTTGGGCCCTATTTCTTTGTCTCAGCACACCTGTTAAGTTGTAAGGGGGTGGGGCCTTACATATACACCATGGCAGGGCCACCCTCCTTGCTGAGCTGCAGTGCTACCTGTGGGGGAGGGGCCAGAGAGGGAACAATACAGCTCTAGCCACCCTTTCCACCAAACTCTCGTGTGAGACTGGGAATTTCTCCCACAGAGGCAACCAACGTAGTCCACAGTCAGCTCTGAGTCTCAGTTTCCCATTTAGCCAGCCCCGCCTGCACAGTCCACCACCTCACCGTGGGTTCTCTCTGTCCACTGCCTTACTGTCTGGTTGTTCTGGTTAACTGTTTCTTTAATTCCCTGGTTGTCAGAATTCCATGCAGTCTGATTTTCTGGCACTTCTTGTGTTTATTGATTTTTTCTTGGTTGTTATCCTCCTTTTGGTTGTGTGAGGAAGTGGAGGGTTTCTACCTACACCTCCATCTTAGCTAGAACTTAGAATTCAATTTTTAAACAATAATAGCTATCATTAAGTTCTCATGTGGTTTAAAAAAATATTATCTCACTTAACAAAGTTCAGACATACAGTAAGGAGAAACACTGAAATTTTAACTGGGAAAGAAAAGGTTTCAAGAGTAAAGAAAGTATAGATGACAGTGTTCCTTGAAAGTACTGTAGAAGCCAGCCTTGGCACTAACCTGCCTTTTATCTCTTTAGGAGCTAATAAGGCAAGAGAAGGAAATGAGAGGGAAACAGAGGGCCAACTAAGAACTTCCTTCCAACTATCTACCTAAAGCCATGAAATAAGGAATAACAAGTAGAAGCTGACAGAAAGATTTACTTAAAGGAATAAATTGAACTATTAAATTCTAGGGGTTAAGATATTAAAAAAAAACAGTAGCAGCATACTCATCTTCTTAGTAAAAAAGGAGAACCATCTTAAAACTAAAATAACACCATCTAAATCTTCAGGTTAAGGATGAGAAGCATTTGCTAATACACTAACATCTCACAGACCTACAAATGATTAATAGATTTAAAAATCCTTCAAGTGTGAATACGGTGCTAGAAATAGAGTGTATTTAGTAGTGGTAGTTATGGGGAGAAGTGGTTGGTAAAGCAGAGAAGTGAACATTCTAGATATGACAAAAAGCTAGGATAGAAGGCAAGGCAGACACAGCACTCACATCCAGAAAATAAGGAGTTTTACTCACCATGTTATGCAAGTTTTTTCTGATCTGCCGGATAACACCAGGAAAGGTAGGTCGAAGCAACTCTTGTAGACTGGAAGGCCATGAATTGTATCTGGCATCAACCTCTAGATTGTTGATCCACTAGAAAAACAAAACAACATGGTACATACACTTTAGTCAGCATTAGTGAAATGTGCAGAAAAAAATTAGAAGACTTTAAATTATTTTGAGAAGAATTAAACTGGAAAAGACCATTTTCAAAAATATAAGCATCAAGCAGAAAAATAAGTTACTAAAACATAAGATAGAATAAAATATACTTGCAACCTACAAAAGCAATAAAGGACTAATGTCAAGAACATGTATAGAAATATTAACATATCAATACAAAAGGCAAGCAATATATGAGAAATGGAAATTAGTGACAAATATGAATAAGAAATTTACAGAAGAAATTCAAATGGGCAATCAACACAAGGAAAGATGTACATTGGCACTAGTCATCTGAGAAATATAAACTGAGAGCACAGTAAAATGTCACACTCATTAAACTGAAAAAAATTTTAAAGTTGGTCAAGATTCAAGTGTAGGCAAGGATACAGAGCACTGAGAATCCTCAACCAATGCCAGTGTCTGGAACAGTCACTTTAGAGAAGACCTAATAACGTTGGAGAATTTGTTACTACTCTACTATTAAATACTCCAGCACTAGCTCTACCCTGTATAAAGTCTGCATGCAAGCACAAAGAGAGAGGTACAGAAAGAGCCATTATAGTACTGCTTATAACAACAAAAATTACAACCACTTAATGCCCATAAAGAGAGCTGTGGATAATGAAATGATATGTGCCATTCATACAAAAAGGGCAGGATGGAATAGTATGAGTATATTACCTTGCTGATGTAAACAAAGTATTTCTGGAAGGATATACAAATAACTGAAAACACCTGTTGCTTCTGGGGAGAAAAACTGAATAGCTGGGTGATGAGACTTCAATATAAACTCCTTTGTATGTCTTAAATTTTAAATTTTGAATATGTAAAAGATTTTTTAAAAATCAGTAACATATAAAATTTCATCTGACAAAGCTAGATCTATATGTATCAACCTACATAAGTCTTGAAAAAATTGTTGAATAATGAAGGAAACTGATGAAGGATACTGATAATGCATTTTTCAAAATTTTAAAACATATAATAGGGAATAAAATGATAAAATAAAGAACAGAAGAAATACACACCAACTTCGGAACAGGAATTACCTGCAAGGAGGAGGGAGTGGAACTGGGAGAGATACAAAGAGGGCTTTGAAACATTATTTTCTTCCAAGTAAACAATACATCTGACACAAAATAAATGTTAACATTTAGTAAGTATGATGATGGGTTGTTAATTATGTTAATCTGGTTAAACATTATTGTTAAAAATGTTTATGTTAAACATGGTTATTAATTATGTTAATCTTTTTACTCTTTGTAATTAAAAACATTTTTAACAGAAAAGTAAATAACACAGGTATTCACCAAAATAGCAGTTATATCACCAGGTGACAATTCAAATAATGACCATCTAGGTTCTATATTATTTCTCATTCAAAAAAATGTCCCTAAAATAAATGCAGAATGGAAACACAAAACAAAAAAGGACTGGAGTGTACAAGCCAAGGGTGTATAAGCATATCTCCAACACTGATCTCATTTTCACTTGACTGCCCTAGATAGCTCGATTTCCACCACTTTCTTTTACAGATGTGAAGACAAAGGCCCATAGGCATCATATAGCAGATATTAACCTACATAAACCCTTCCCAAGATAAAATATTAAATTTCACTTAAAGAAGTTTATTAGCTAAAAAATATTTCTAAACAAAATCATCCAAGACTTGTATACAACTGAGAAAATACAAACTAAATACTCTCTCCTAAGACATGCTCCACTGAATCACAGGGAGATACAAAAGTAGAAAAATCAGCATCTTAAGCATATTAAACATAATAACTGAACTGTTTAGAGGATTTCAGAGCCTAATTACACACACATAGTCCCATAAAAGCAATTGTGGTAAGTCTTTGATGCGAACAAAAGAGATGGCAGTAATAACTTACCTCTTATAAAAGACAAGTGAGAAAACCCTAACAAAATACCTGGCCAAATGCGCCTGGACACTCTAACAGAGTACCTACCAAAATAGCAGGACTCCTGATGTCTACAGCATAGTCAGCCTCAGAGGGTTGGATATTCAGTTTCAAAATGTTATGCAGAGAAAGACCTTCTATCCCCAATCTATGCAGACCTTCCATCACCCGAGCTTCATTTCTCAATACATCAAACAGACTGGGGGGGGAAAAAAAAGGTAGTTAGCAGAAAAAGATTTTTTTTAAAAATCCTTTCCATTAAAAAAAAAGTTGTCAGTTCAAACTCAATTTCCTATCAAACTAGTTGAGAAATCAAAAAAGGGCATTCTTTCCTTTGTTTCATCTTGTCAAAGTAAGTACAACAACAAAGTAAGTACTTACAACAAAGCAGATAGGACTTACTTCTTGGTTCACGTTTATTTATACTTACCAACACATACATATGTATAGAAATTATCTCCAATATAAACATACAATTTGAGGGTGATAATACTAAATCTGGATTTTACATTGCACATTTTTAAAAACACTAAGGTAATCTCTCTATGTTACTGCTTACAACTAACTGCACATGAATCTACACTTACTTCCAAAGGGCTTAAGAGGAAAACATCAAAAAAAGAAATACTAGATTATATATGTTTAACATATGCTTCAATGTGAGTATCAATTTCCATAGGCACACACACATATGACCACAGAAAAAGGTCTGGAAGAAGTCACACCCAACATGCCCTGGCTGCTGTGGCTCAGTAGACTGAGAGCTGCCTGCAAATGAACCAAAGGGTCGCTGATTCGATTCCCAGTCAGGGCACATGCCTGGGTGGCAGGACAGGTCCCCCCAGAAGGGGATGCATGAGAGGCAACCACACATCGATGTTTCTCTCCCTCTCTTTCTCCCTCCCTTCCCCTCTCTAAAACTAAATAAATAAAGTCTCTAAAAAAAAAAAAAAGAAAAAGAAGTCACACCCAACAGAAGTTTGCTAGGAGTGCGGGGGTGAGGTGAAGAAGAAGACAGGATAGACTTTTATTTTTAGTTCCTTTATTCCTCTGTATTACTTAAAATTGCTTTTAATGAGCAAGTATTCAGTTTGTAAGACTCTAAAAATTTAAAACATATCCATTTTTAATTAAAAAAAAAAACAAATACAGAGAATCTTTTACAGTGCCCTTTACCAACTGTTCGCCAGCTCTGTGTTAAAGCAGTACGTGAACATAAAGCTCAACGTCACGCTGGGGCAACCACTTCTGCTGAAACTCCAGCAACAGCTTTTGTCTTTACTATCATGAAGCCACAGTGTCAACTTTGTCAATTTTAATTCCAAGGATAAAACTTGAATTCCACCTGACTGTCCAACCCCTCCCAAAATTCATTAGAACTATTTAGAGCAGTTTAGCCCTAAGTCATATTTTGACAAAACAAAAAAGTATGTACTCAAAAAATATATGTGAGACAGAACACCTTCTGAAGCAGCACGGGCTACAGTTGGAATAATCTACTTTACCCCATTCCCTGAGCAACAACGCTGCTCTTTTCTGCTTTCCTAGTTTACAGGAAAACCACAGCTTCTAAAAAGGCATTCTTGAAAGACATTTGAGCCTTAAATGATCAGGGCCTTAAATGAACATCATGTTTTAAAAAAAAATGGCAAAGTGTCATCCTACTCATTCCAGTCAGAACCTTTCTTTAAATACACTCCCCCTGAGCCTGGTGAGCCATCAGGCTTGGCAACATGCCACATCAAAGAGAACAATCTGAATGCACCACAAGAAACTATACATTATAAAAACTTTTCAGAGAATGGGAAATATTATCCATACCTGAATATATCCTGCGTATCTAAATCAATATGAAGTCCATTGATGAACAGTGCTGAATCTCCAGGCTGTAATCCTAAAGTTCCCTTGAAATACTAAAATATTTTTAAAATTATTAAGGAGCAGGAAGAGAATGTTTAACTGAAATTTGCATGTTTCTGGCTTTATTATGTATACAAATGTTGGTATCCTCTAATGTACCTTAGTAAACCCTAAGACTGGACAAAGATTTCCTTTCATGCACTCCTGTGCTAAAGATTTACTACACTCTCTAGGAAAACTGGTGGTTTATGTGGTATACGCCCCTCCTCCCTTCCACCTCCCTCCCTCCTCACAACATTAATTAATATAACTGTTTCCCATCACGTGGGTGGGGGGCAGTAAATTAGCCAAGTGCTAGTCACTTTTCATAATAGAGGACTTTCACTTTTCCCTGCATGTGATGCCAAACAAGGTAGTGACATCAGTAACAGCTAAGCCCTCTTGATAAAGTTCAGGGATTTATCAAAAGGGTTTCAAAACTCCATACCTCCCTTCAACTTTCAAACTAAGGCACACCAAGGAACTGTGAATTGCTGTACTAAGAACAGCACCTACATGCAATCTACCTCCCCAAGACCTTGCCTCCATGAAGGAAAGGGGAGCACTTCCTTCAACTACTGCTCCCTGAGACTATTGGCCACCCTGGTTCTCACAGGGTTGGGGGAGGAAGGACAGGGACTTCTGAGCTCCTTCCTTTTCCCCAGCAGTCAGTAGACTGAGAGAAATAAACTTTTAAGATCTAATATTGCATGGGAGAAACACAAAACAAAACAAAACAATGAGGAAGCCATGGCTTGTGCTTCTTTATACCACCAAGATTAAATGTCAAGCAAGGTTAAGGGGATAATGAAGATCTGTATCAATTAGAATTAAAATTTCTTACATGGAACAGAAAAACTCCATGTCTACTAACTCCCAGGTAGCAAGTACAAAACCCTTTGGCTGTAAGAACAGTAGACTCTGACCTGTTAAACACAGCTCACATTTATTTGTAGATCTGGATATTGGTAACATAGGTGGGTTCACTTTCTGAAAATTCATCACACTAAAATTTTGTGCACTTTTGTATATGTTTTATATTATATTTTATACTTTAATAAAGTATTTTACTCAAAAACAACAAAAAATTCAGGATGTACTGCCCTGACTGGTGTGGCTCAGTGGGTTGGGTGTCATTCCACAAACCAAAAAGTTGCTGGTTCGATTACCAGTCAGGGCATATGCCTGAGTTGCGAGCCAGGACCCCAGCTGGAGCCATGTGAGAGGTGACCAATTGATGTTTCTCCCTCACATTGATGTTTTTCCCTCTCTGTCTCCTTCCCTTCCCCTCTCTCTAAAAGATAAATAAATAAAATCTTTAAAAAAAATTCAAGATATACCAAGATATGACCTGTATAATTTAATGTTTTATCTTCCTGGGGGTGAGGGATCCCTAATAGTAGATTGAACATAAGCACTTTTTCTTCCCTTTCGAAACTTTCTTGAAATGTCTGTTGTTGTTTTCATAGGGATTCTCTTAAAGTTATATATCCACGATGACAAATAGAACAGAAAATAAAAAGGGCAACTAATTTTGAAAGCTGAAAAGAGATATGTGAATAGCAGTGTCCTAGTAATCCTGAGAAATCCGAATGCTAGGCTGACAATGGAAAAAGCCAACAGAAACACCAGGAATTGAAAGCACAAAGAATGCATGTGTGAGGGGTAATCACTAGGCTAAAAATGAGTTCTGAGAAAAAAACTTCTTAAAATAACAGCACTTAGATTGCCCTGATTCCACATAGTAGGTGACTGGTGTCATGAATCCCTCTACTCCAAAAAAATGGAGGCTCATCCTGGAAAGAGTAAAACAGAGAATCTGGGAACTATGAGAAATTAAACACAACTAAGGTTGGGAATCCCACACTGAAAATCGGGTACTGAGTGGAAGTACTGAGTGCTCCTCCACACTAGACCTCTACCACTCTGGTAGCCTGACTTCATCCTTTAGATGGAAGACTAGAAAATCCTTTTCTGGAGACTAAATAGCTCAAAGAAAAAAGTTTAAAGATACTGTCGCTGGGGCCCCAGCCGGGCAGCTACATTGGTTGGAGCACCATCCCATACACCAAAAAGTTGCAGGTTTGATCCCTGGTGAGGGTACATACCTAGGTTGCAGGTTCAAATCTCAGTCAGGGTGCATACAGGAGGCAACTGATCGAAGTTGCTCTCTCTCTACGCACCCCCCCACTCTAAAATCTCTAAACATATCCTTAGGTGAGGCTTAAAAAAAAAAGATATTGTCACCGGCATTCCCTTAGAAGGGGCCATTCCAGGATAGCCTACAGTCAAAAACCCTTATCCTTAGGGTTTCCAATCAGCTCTTGACTACCTCATTCTTCGATATAAGCAGTCTGTCACCAATCACCAGAGATCCTGAAAAGCTTCTAACATTCAAGATAAGAGATCAAAACTAAAAGAAAGAATCCTTAAGAGGACACAGACTATGCAAAGAAACGAAAATAGAAACATGTACCATTGCTATCTTCAGAAAGATATGAGAACCCCTTAAGAAAAGAATACAAGAACAACAATAACCCTTGGACATTAAAAATGTGACAATTACAGAAAAAAATCTCAAAAAACGAGTTGAAAATCCTTCCCAGAATATTTAAAGGTAAAAGACAAAAGAATTGGAAAATAGGAAAAAAATGTCCTGAAACTAAAGAAAATGATTTTCCAGGCACTCTCCCAGCTGGGAGCACACCCATGCCTCTCTTCCTTCTCAAGCACGCATCTTGTAAACTCTAAAGGTCCCCATAAGACTTGCAACCGGGGAGCAATGGGCAGATGCAGCTCCTCTCAAGTTTATCTGTCTCTAAGGCCCCCTTTTTTCAGACTTTCCAGTGAGCCAAAGCAGCCTCGCCTGGATCGTGTCTTTCCTATAACACTTCCAGAGAGCCAAAGCAGCCTCGCCTAGGTTTTCTCCTGCTGCCTTTCTACCCTGAGTCCTTCTTTGTTTCACGCCTCAGCCTTAACAAACATGCGCTCTCAAAACAAGGAATGATTTTGCAGGTTTAAAGGACCTACCAACCACCCAACAGTGCAGAGAGTTTTTAAAATGGCATATAATTGTGAAATTTCAGATTACTAGGGTAAAAGAAAAGATCCTAAATGATTCTAGAAAGAAAACCAGGATCTCATACAAAGGCTTCACTTCTCAATAGCCAGAATGGAAATCAAAATTATAAGTAGCAATGACTTCAAACTTCTAAATTACTTCCAAACTATAATTCTATACCCAGCCAAACTATTAATAGAAAAAATGAAAAACTGATTTCTCAGAGTCTGTAATTCGCTTTCCATGCAACTTTTTTCATGAAGAATGATGATTTGGGGTCAAGACTCAAGAATGCAGAGGATGAAGTAGGAGCTATACTAACCTTCAACCAGGATCAACCTGAAATTACAACTAAATTGTGAAGAAATCATCCAAAAGTACTAACTGAACACCAGTTTGACAGAAGCCTTATAAACAAGGATACATAGGGGAAAAAAACACTTCACCACAACGGGACAGGCAGGGTGTGCGAAGGAGGCATGACCAGACTGGCTAGGCTCCCACAGGCGGCAGCTGAAGTGCCAGAGGAATTTTTCAGCAGCCAGGCGTTTCCCCAGAAAAATATGGGGTCTAAAGCCCAACCTGGGCTCTTGAGCCTAAAGCACCAGAGCCTGGAAAAGAACCCAAATAACATATGGCTGTGAAAAGCAGTAGGGTTTCTGCCCTCCACAACGAGATGGCTGGAGATGCAGAAAACTTCTTAAAGTGCGAACACAGAAAATCTGGTTTGCAGCCACTTATCCTGGGCTCTGGCAGAGTGGACTACAGAAGCATGAGTAGAGTCTGGGGTTGGTGGTTCAGGGGGAAAACTAAATTAAAGCCACCAGGATCCCTGTGCTGAGTCATGGCCCTATACTGCAGAGCACTCCCCTCAAAGTGGTATCAGCCTAAAGAGAAACAACAGCCCCATGAACAAAAATTACTCTGCCCCACCCTGTAGAGCTTAAGCCAGGCTGCTGTGTACACCTTCAGGCCATATCACTGATTAAGTTTAACAACTAAGTTGGAACTCTGGGTGCCGTGAGACCTTAGCTGATGGTACCCTGTGCTGGTGACTTGGTGTACAGCCTAGTTCTTTCTGCACAAAAACAGGCCCAACAGAGAAAACCAAACTCTGTGGATCACTGATGGCTTGAAACAGGTTGCCTAGGACCAGTCACAAGCAACATATGACAAAGGCCTACACAGGAATCTTTAGAGATCTACTTAATACATAAAAATAGGAAGAGAAAGATGGTGGTGAGGTAGAATTGAGCATATTCCACTTCCCCCTACACACGGGAGAAAAACCTAGCCAATCTATGAAGGAACAGAGCAAACAGCCAACAGTACCTCAGCATATATGAAAATAAGAGACAAAAAATTGTAGCGACACTGAAAAACCAGATGGCAAGGAGAGTGCTTCACGACAATAAGGGCGCAGGGAACAGGGCAGCTGCAGCCCCAGGCCCGGTGCACGGCGTCTGCCACAGAGTCCTTCCTTGCAAGAGACCTGGGTCAACTGCTCCCTCCCTGGCCAAACAAGGTTTAAGCAGCACCAGGAAACACCTGGATGTCTGAAGTCGCAGACGGGAATAAGGCCTAAGTGGCAAACACACAAGGGCTATGAGCACCCACGCAGTCTGTGGATGCCGGCTGGGGAGAGTTGAGAGTCGCACAGCAATGGGTCCTGACCCCAATAGTCATTAGACCGGATGGAGAATTCGGCTGTGCGAGAGGCCAGGCCACTGTACATGGTGGCAGGCTAGAGCAGGAGGAATATCTCAAAGAGAAAAGGTGGAAAGAGATACACTGTTTGGGGACTTCTCCTTCAGCAGTCACTCTGGTCTTCTCCCCACCCAGCCATGCAGCAATCCCGAGGTTGTGGGGAAGGCTGCACGGAAGGTCCTGGGCACCCCATTGCACCGGGAAGGGTGCACGCCTGAACCCGGGAGATGGACACAGCTTGGCCAAGCACACGCACTCCCGCACCTCAGCCCACAGCGGTAACCCCAGGGAAAGTGCACTCTGAGGAAGGCCTGGATCCCACACCCAAGGCCCCAGTAAGAGGCGCCAGGCTAGCTCTGGGCAGAATGCACACGAGGCTGACTGAGTGCAGATCCAGAAGGGAGAAAAGCCATATCACTCGCCCCTCATCCTGCTGCAGCCAGCAAGACCAGAAAAACCAGTTTGGCCAGTTTGAAAGCAACAAGAGGCTTTTGTGTTTTTTTCTAAGTAATTTTTTAATTTTTATAATTTTTTTATTATATTTCAATTCCTTTTTCCTCTCTTTCCTTCTTAAGATCTTGCTTTATTCCTTCTTCCTTGCTTTCCAATTTATCTCTTCTTCCTTCCTTCTTCTGCTTTTTTTTTTAAATACCCACAAGTGAGACATAAAAAAAACCTCGAACTGTAAAAGACCACAGTTGGACCAAAAGAGGGGAATCCCAACAGCTGACAGTGAGACAAATTTCACGTTGATATTAGAGAGAACCTGCAAGTTATTGCATATTTGTATTATTATTTTTTCATTATTCTTACATCTGTTATTTTAATAGTATTTATGTATTCCTCTTCCTCCTCTACAGTCTTCTCTGCTTGGCTGGTGATATTATATCATTTTCCAGGTGTCCCCTGTTCTCTCTTTCATAGTGTACTGCTAATTTACTGTCCTTCACTTCACTTGTGTTCCATCAGCACACTACTCAAGGTCCTGTACTCCCGATTCTTCTTATCCAGATCACATAGATTGTGTCATATGGTTGTTGTTCTACTATTACTGTAAATAATACCTGTTCCACACAATTATAAATACTACATAGCACCCCTCCCAGATCTTAGTCCACATCAGAGTTTCCTGACTCCATTACTCTAGTGCTTAACTATTCTCTCACACAGCACAACTATCTACTATCCACTACTCTCACCTTACCTCAGAATCTGACCTCCACAACCTCACTGCTTTCTAGATCCAACTCACAAACCTTCCCTCCCCAACAAGAGTCTTATCTTCTTTCCATCCTTTCTAAAAAATGGCTGATTGGGTGGAAGATCACGGTTTACACTATACATAGTGAAAGGATCACCTATCTCTTTTCTACTGGCTGCTACTGTAAATAGCATAGAATACTCTCCTGCTGTCTTAAACCATTTTGCCTTCCCCCTCCAATTATTACAAAAATGAGTACAAGGAGGTGGTGAACACCAGGATACCCACTGGAAGAGGGAACCCACGAACAAAGGAACCACCAATAGATAACAACAGAAGGAGGTAAAGGAGGGAGTGGAAACCACACAAACCTCAATCAAGGACCTATCTGGAAATACAACTAAACAGTGGACAAATTACCCAGAACAAACAATTGAACAAGAGCTAGAGAGAATCCTCAAAACCTTGTACACACGGAAGAACCAGCTTGACCACAACCTGCCCTCACCAGCACAACAAAATAAAAGAGGTGGTGGACAGAGGGACACTCAGTTAACCAGCTGGTGGGAAAGACCCACCAAAGAAAGACCCAACAACAATCAAAACACAAAGATAAACACAGAGCCAACTTAAACAACAGCCTAAGACCAGTGAGCTCAGGAGATAAAGGAGACTGACTGCACCACTGAAACTCACTGGTATTCTACCACAGAAGTTCACACCATAAACCCAGGGAGGCAGAACAGATCAATTTAAGAAGCTGAGGCTAACAAGAAGAGTATCACAAACAATGGGAAGACAAAGAAACAATCCCCAAATGAAAGGAAAGGAAGAAGCCTCAGAAAGAATGCTAAATGAAATAGAGGCAACTCAACTATCAGATATTGAGTTCAAACCAATGGTTATCAGGAAGCTCAATGAGCTGACATTGAGTTACCAGGAACTACAGGGAAACTACAATGAACTCACTGCAAACTATACCAATATTAAAAAGGAAATAGAAACTATCAAAAAGGGCCAAGAGGAAATGAAGAATACAATTTCTGAACTGAAGAACTCAGTAGAAGGAATCAAAACCAGGATCGATGAAGCAGAAGATCGGATCAGCGAGCTAGAGGACAAAGTAGAAAAAAGCACCCAATACAGGCAAGAAAAGAAAAAGAGGCTCAGAAAGAATAAAGAGGGGTTAACATAAATGCAGGACAACATGAAACATAATAATATCTGTATAATAGGGATACCAGAAGAGAAGAAGAGCAAGCGATATAAAACCTATTTGAAAAAGTAATGATGGAAAACTTCCCTAATTTGATGAGAGAAAAAGTCACACAAATCCAGGAAACACAGAGAGTCCCAATCAAGAGGAACCCTAAGATGCCCACTTCAAGACATATCATAATTAAAATGGTAAAATTCCAAGACAAAGAGAGAATCTTAAAAGCAGCAAGGGAGAAACAAAAAGTAACAAACAAGGGAGCCCCGATAAGTTTAGCAGCTGAATTCTCAATGGAAAAGCTCCAAGGGAGACGAGAATGGCAAGAAATATTCTAGGTAATGAGAACCAGAGGTCTGCAACCAAGGCTACTTTACCCAGCAAGGCTCTCAATCAAGATAGAAGGCCAAATCAGGAGCCTCCCAGACAAAAGAAATCTAAGAGAATACACCTCCACCAAACCAGCTCTGCAAGAAATGCTAAAGGGGCTGCCTTAAGGAAAGGAAGAAAGAGAGAGAGAAACGCAGGTACGAAAATGACAATGAATAAGTACCTATCAATAATAATGTTAAATGTAACTGGATTAAATGCTCCAATCAAAAAACATAGAATAGCTGTATAGATAAGAAACCATGACCCACACATATGCTGCGTATAAGAGACCCAACTCAGAAGAAAAGACCTGCAGAGACCGAAACTAAAGGGCTGGAAACAAATATTCCAAGCAAATCGACAGGAAAAAAAAGCTGGGGTAGCAATACCCATATCAGACAAAATAGACTTCAAAAAAAGGGCCATAAAGAGAGACCCAGAAGGTCACTACATAATACTCAAGGGAAGAATCCACCAAGAAGATATAAACATTGTAAATATACATGCACCCAACATAGGAGAACTCAAATACATAAAGAAAATCTTAGAGGACTTCAAGAAAGATACTGACAGCAACACAATTATAGTGGGGGATTTTAACACCCCACTGTCAAACATGGACAGATCTTCCAAACAAAATATCAATAAAGATATTGTGGCATTGAACAATGCCCTAGATGAAATGGCCCTAACTGACATATAGAGAGCCCTTCATCCCAAACAAGCTAAATACACATTCTTTTTAAATGCACATGGAACATTTTCAAAGATAGACCACACGATACGACACAAAACAATCCTCAACAAATTCAAGAAAATTGAAATCATACCAAATATTTTCTCTGACTACAAAGGACTGAAACTAGAAAGCAACCCTAAGGGAAAAAACCCAAAACACTCAAAATCATAAATATTGAATAGCATGCTATTTAACAATGAATGGGTCAAGAATGAGATTCAGGAAAAAATCAAAATGTTCCTGAAAACAAATGAAAATGAACTCACAACAACCCAAAACTTATGAGACACACAGAGGGCAGTTCTGAGAGGGCAGTTCATAGCAATACAGGGCTACCTAAAAAAGATAGAACCATTTTGAATAAACAACTGAACCCTACAGCTACAAGATTTGGAGGAACAACAACAAAGACAGCCCAGAGCAAGTAGAAGGAAGGAAATAACCAACGTCAGAGCAAAATTAAATGACATAGAAACTAAAAGCATAATCCTAAAAATTAATGAATCCAAGAGCCAGTTCTTTGAAAAGATAAACAAAATTGACAAGCCTTTAAGCAGGCTCATCAAGAAAAAAAGAGAGAAGACCCAAATATACACAATCAGGAATGAAAGACGTGACATTACAACTGACACCACAGAAATAAAATAGATTGTAAGAAATTACTATGAATAAATGTATGCCAATAAATTTGAAAACCTAGGTGAAATGGACAAATTTCCAGAAAAATATAATCTTCCAAAACTCCATGAAGGAGAAGCAGAAAGCCTGAACAGACCAATAACAGCAGATGAAATTGAAGCAGTCATCAAGAAACTCCCAACACACAAAAGCTTGGCTGCAGATGGTTTCACAGGAGAATTCTACAAAGCATTTAAGGAAGAGCTAACCCCATCCTTCACAGACTATTCCAAAACATCCAAAATGATGGAAGACTCCCAAACTCTTTTTCTGAAGCCAGCATCATCCTAATCCCAAAAACAGAAAAAGACACAACAGAGAAAGAAAACTTCAGGACAATATCACTTATGAACATAGATGCTAAAATCCTCAACAAAATATTGGCAAACCGCATCCAACAATACATTAAAAAGATCATACACCATGACCAAGTGGGATTCATCCGTGGGATGCAAGGATGGTTCAATATTCACAAATCAGTAAATGTAATACATCACATAAACAAAAGCAAAGACAAAAATCACATGATCATATCAATAGATGAAGAAAAAGCATTTGACAAGATACAGCACCCATTTATGATAAAAACACTCAGCAAAGTGGGTGCAGAGGGAACATACCTCATATATGAGAGACCCACAGCCAACATCATACTCAATGGGCAAAAACTAAAATCTTTTCCACTAAGATCAGGAACAAGACAAGGCTGTCCACTATCACCACTTTTATTTAATATAGTATTGGAAGTTTTAGCCACAGCAATCAGACAAGAAAAGGAAATAAAAGGTATCCAAATCGGAAAGGAGGAAACAAAATTGTCACTGTTTGCAGATGACATGATAGTGTACATAGAAAATCCTAGAGACTCTGCCAAAAAACTGCTTGACCTAATAAAGGAAGTTGGCAAAACAGAAGGTTACAAAGTCAATATCCAGATATCAAAGGCATTTTTGTATACCGACAATGAAACAGCAGAAGCAGAAATAAAGAAAAAATCCCATTTGATATAGCAAAAAGAAAAATAAAATACCTAGGAATAAACCTAACCAAGAAGATAAAAGACCTGTACTCAGAAAACTACACAACACTGAAGAAAGAAGCCAAGGAAGGCACAAATGGAAAGGTATACCGTGTTCATGGATCGGAAGAATTAACATTAAAATGTCCATACTACCCAAAGCAATATACAGATTCAATGCAATTCCTATTAAAGTACCAATGGCATATTTCACAGACATAGAACAAACACTTCAAAAATATATATGGAACCATAAGTGACCCCAAACAGCTGCAGCAATTTTGAAAAAGAAAAAAGTAGGAGGGCTCACAATACCTGTTACCAAACTGTATTACAAGGCCACTGTAATCAAAACAGCCTGGTACTGGCATAAAAACAGGCACATGGACTAATGGAACAGAACAGAGAGCCTAGAAATAAACCTAAGTCTCTACAGTCAATTAATATTTGACAAAGGGGACAGCAACATAAAATGGAGTAAAAATAGCCTCTTCAACAAATGGTGTTGGGAGAACTAGACAGCAACATGCAAAAAATAAAACTCGAGCACGAACTTACTCCATACACAAAAATAAATTCAAGGTGGATAAAAGATTTAAATATAAGTTGTGACACCATTAAGGTCCTAGAGGAGAACACAGACAGGAAAATCTCAGATATTCCAAGCAGAAACATTTTTACTGATATGTCCCCTAGAGCAAGGGACATAAAGGAAAGAATAAACAAATGGGATCTCATCAAAATAAAAAGCTTCTACACGGCTAAAGAAAACAGGATTAAAATAAAAAGAGACCAACTGTATGGGAAAACATATTTGCCAATGATACCTCAGACAAGGGCTTAATCTCCAAAATATATAAAGAACTTACACAACTCCACTCTAAGAAGACAAGCAACCCAATTAAAAAATGGGCAAAGGACTTGAACAGACACTTCTCCAAGGAGGCCATACAGAGGATCCAGAGACACATTAAAAGATACTCAGTATCACTAGCTATCAGAGAGATGCAAATTAAAACCACAATGAGATACCACTTCACACCAGTCAGAATGGCCATCATAAACAAAGCAACAAACAACAAGTGTTGGAGAGGTTGTGGAGAAAAGGGGACCCTAGTGCACTGTTGGTGGGATTGCAGACAGTTGCAACCAGTATGGAAAACAGTATGGACCTTCCTCAGCAAACTAAAAATGGATCTTCCTTTTGACCCAGCAATTCCACTGCTAGGATTATATCCTAAGAACCCTGAAACACCAATCCAAAAGAACCTATGCACCCCAATGTTCATAGCAGCACAATTTACAATGGCCAAGTGATGGAAGCAACCTAGGTGTTCATCAGTAAATGAATGAATCAAAAAACTATGGTATATTTACACAGTGGAATTCTGTGCAGCAGAAAGAAAGAAGGTGTACCTACCCTTTGTGACAGCATGGATGGAACTGGAAAGCATTACGCTAAGCAAAATAAGCCAGGCAGTGAAAGACAAACACCATATGATCTCACCTTTAACAGGAACCTAAACAACAAAAGAAACAAACGAGCAAACTATAACTAAAGACACTGAAATAGAGAACAGGCTGACAGTGACCAGAGGGGAGAGGTGAGGAAATTTCAGGGGAAAAGGGAAAGGGTTTACAGGAACAAGTATAAGGGACACATGGACAAAAACTAAGTGGAGCTGGAAATGGGAGAGAGGTGGGGAGGGCTGGGGAGGTGGGCTGGGATGGGAGTAAAAGACAGAAAATTGTACTGGACCAACAATTAAAATTAAAGAAAAAAACATGGAATTTAAATTAAAAAATACATAAAAACAAATACAAATACAAGGCCAAAATGGGAAGACAAATAAACAGATCCCAAAAGAAAGAACAAGAAAATTCTCCATAAGAAGACCTAGGAGGCCCTGCTGGTGTGGCTCAGTGGATTGAGAGCCAGAATGTGAACCTAATGGTCAGCGGTTCGATTCCCAGTCAGGGCACATGCCTGCATTGCGGGCCAGGTCCGCAGTAGAGGGTGTGCCAGAGGCAGCCACACATTGATATTTCTCTCCCTCTCTTTCACCCTCCCTTCCCCTCTCTGTAAAAATAAATAAATAAATATATATATATATTTTTTTTTAATATATAGATTTTATTTATACAGAGGGGAAAGGAGGCAGGGAAACATTAGTGTGTGGTTGCCTCTCACATGGTCCAAAAGCCTAAACTCAATCTTTTTTTTTTTTTAAAGATTTATTTATTTATTTTTAGAGAGGGAAGGGAGGGAGAGAGAGAGAAACATCAATGTGCGGTTGCTGGGGGACATGGCCTGCAAACTATGCATGTGCCCTGACTGGGAATCGAACCTGCGATGCCTGGTTCGCAGCCCGCGCTCAATCCACTGAGCTACACCAGCCAGGGCCTAATAAATTTTTTTTTTTTTAAAAAGAACTAGATGAATGGAGGCAAGCAATTTATCAGATAGATAGTTTAATGATTATAAAGACACTCAACAGAATGAAAAAAATCATAGAAAGCATAAAAAAGGACCAGTCAGAAATAAAGAATGCAATATCTGAAATAAATAATACACTGAAAGGAAGAAACAGTAGATTATATGAAGCACAGGATCAATTCAGCAATTTGAAAGACAAGGTGGAAAAATACAACCAGGCAGAGCACCAAAAAGAAAAAACAATTTTAAAAAATGAGGAGAGCTTAAGAAACATTTTGAACAAAATGAAGTTTTACAACATCTGTATCATGGGAATACCAGGAGAAAAGAGTGAGCAAGAAACTGAAAATGTATTTGAAGAAATAATGACCAAACATTTCCTTAATCTTGTGAAGAAAAAGACACATTTTCCAGGAAGTGAAGAGACTCGAACAAGCTGGATCCTAAGAAGGCTACACCAACACATCATAATTAAAATGGCAAGGCTTAAAGAAAAGGAGGGAATCCTAAAACCCACAAGAGAAAGCAGGTACTTACATAAAAGGGAACACCAATTAGATTGTCATCTGATTTCTCAACAAAAACACGTCAAGCCAGATATGAGTGATGTGAAATATTCAAGGTGATAAAAAGCAAGTATCTACAACCAGGGCTACCTTAACTAGCAAGGCTATAATTTAAAATCAAAGGAGTGACTTCTGGCCAAGATGGAGGCATAGGTTTGCCTCCTCGCACAACCAAAAAAAGGACAACAACAAATATAAAAACAAAAAACAAACAGAACTGCAAGAAAATTGAACTGTATGGAAGTCCAACCACCAAGGAGTTAAAGAAGAAACATTCATCTAGACAAGTAGGAGGGGCAGAGATGAGCAGCCAGGGTGGAGAGGACTCACAGCAGGGCAGTGGGTGGAGGACCGAGTAGGGCAAGTGGCAGCTCGAGGACCAGGTGGTCCCACATAGTGTACGGATAAACCAGAAGGAACAACTGGGGAGCGAGACAGATAGCGCAACCCAGAATTCTAGCACGGGGAAATAGAGCCTCAAAATCTCTGACTGAAAAATTCAATGGGGGTTGCAGCGGCAGGAGAAACTCCCAGCCTCACAGGAGTATTTGTTGAAGAAATACACAGGTTCCTAGAATGTACACAAAACTATCCCTCCCCACCCCAGGAATCACAAAAAGAACCCAATTTGCTTGTGGGTAGCAGGGGAAGAGACTGAAAGCCTCAGAGAACTGAGCAAGCAGCATTGTTCCCTTAGGCCATCTCCCCCACATACAGTGCCACAACACAGCTGACATGGGTTTCCCTGCCCTGCCAAATACCGAAGGCTCTATCCCTTACTATGTAATAGGTGCACTGAGACAAAAAAAAAAAATGTCCCAAATGAAAGAACAGATCAAAGCTCCAAAAAAAAAAATACAACTATGTGATAGATAACCAACCTATCAGATGCAAAGTTCAAAACACTGGTAATCAGGATGCTCACAGAACTGGTTGAGTATGGTCACAAAATAGAGGAAAGAGTGAAGGCTATGAAAAGTGAATTAAAGGAAAATGCACAGGGAACCAACGTGATGGGAGGGAAACCAGGACTCAAATCAATGCTTTGGAGAAGGAAGACATAAACATTCAACCAGAACAGAATGAAGAAACGAGAATTCAAAAATATGAGGAGAGGCTTAGGAACCTCTGAGGCAACTTTAAATATTCCAACATCCGAATCACAGGGGTGCCAGAAGGAGAAGAGGAAGAGGAAGAAATTGAAAACTTACTTGAAAAAATAACGAAGGAGAATTTCCCCAATCTGGCAAAGTAAATAGGCTTCTAGGAAATCCAGAAAGCTCACAGAATCCCAAAGAAGTTGGACCCAAGGAAACACACACCAAGGTACGTTATAATGATATTACCCAATATTAAAGATAAGGAGAGAATATTAAAAGCAGCAAGAGAAAAGGAAACAATCACCTACAAAGGAGTTCCCATAAGACTATCAGCTGATTTCTCAAAAGAAAATGTACAGGCAAGAAGGGGCTGGAAACAAGTATTCCAAGTCATGAAAGTCAAGGACCTACAGGCTAGATTACTCTACCCAGCAAAGTTATTATTTAGAATGGAAGGACAGATAAAGTGCTTCCCAGATAAAGTCAAGTTAAAGGAGTTCATCAGCACCAAGCTCTTATTATATGAAATTTTAAAATGACTTATCTAAGGAAAAGAAGAATATCAAGAACTATGAATATAGATAAGTAAAATGACAACAAACTGACAACTACCAACAAGTGAACCTAAAAAACAAAAACTAAGCAAACAACTAAAACAGCAGCAGAATCACAAATGGAGATCACATGGAGGGTTATCAGTGGAGAGGGGCAGTGGAGAGAACGGGGGGTAAAGGTACAGGGAATAAGAAGAATAAATAGTAAGTATAAAATTAGACAGGGCAAGGTTAACAATAGTATAGGAAATGGAGAAGCCAAAGAACTTATATGTACTACCCAAGGACATGAATTAAGGGAGGGGGGTAATGCAGGTGGGAGGGGGTGCAGGGCAGAGAGCTATCAGGGGAATGGGGGGAATGGGACAACTGTAACAGCATAATCAATAAAATATATTTTTTAAAAATTAATAAAATAAAAGGAGAAATAAGGAGATTCCCAGACAAGACAAAGCTAAAAGAGTTTGTTAACACCAAACCAATACTGCAACAAATGTTAAAGGGCTCACTTTAAAAGAAGAAAAAGACAAAGAAAAAAGCAGAGGAAAAGACTAACAATAAAATGGCGCTAAATATGCATGTATAATAATCATCTTAAATATAAATGGCTTAAATGCTCTAACCAAATGACATATCGTAGCTGATGGATAAGAAAACAGGAACCATATGTATGCTGCCTACAAGACACTCCACCACAGATGGAAAGACACATGCAGATTAAAGTAACTGGAAGGAAAAGATATTTCATACAAATAGAAAGGGAAAAAAAGCTGGGGTAGCTGTGCTTATGTCCAACAAAATAGACTTTAAAACCAAGGCTACAGTAAGAGGCAAAGAAGGGCACTACATATTGATAAAGGTAACAATCCAACAAGAAGATACAACCCTGGTAAACATTTATGCACATAACATAGTAGAACCTAAATATATAAAGCAAATCTTCATGGACATAAAAGGAGAGATCAACAGAAATGCAGTCATAGTCAGGGACTTGAATATCCCATTGACTTCAAAAGATGCATCTTCCTGACAAAATCAACAAGGAGACAGCGGCCTTCAACAACATACTACATCAAATGGTTTAATTGATATCTTCAGAGCATTTCACCCCAAAGCACCTGAATACACATACTTTTCAAGCACATGTGGAATGTTTTCTGGATAGACCACATCCCAGGACATAAAACAAGTCTCAATTAATTTAAGAAGACTGAAGTCATATCAAGGATCTTCTCTGACCACAATGCTATGAAACCAGAAATCAATCACAAGAACACTGAAAAACACACACAGACATAAAAGCTAAAGAACATGTTATTACACAATGAATGGGTCAATAATGAGATCAAGGAAGAAATCAAAACATACCTGGAAACAAATGAAAATGAAGACACAACAATCCAAAATCTATGGGACATAGGAGAACAATTGCAAGAGGGACAGGCCTATCTCAAAAAAACAAGAAAAAGCTCAACTAAACAATCTAACCTCACACTTACAGGAACTTGAAAAAGAACAACAAACAAAACCTATAGTGTGCAGAAGGAAGGAAATAATAAAGAACAGAACAGAAATAAAAAAAATAATAAAGTCTTAGAAAAAGATACAAAAGATCAATAAATCCTAGAGCTAGTTATTTGAAAAGGTAAACAAGACTGACAAACCTTTAACCAGATTCATCAAGAAAAAAAGAGAGAGGACTCAAATACATAAAATCAGAAATGGAAGAGGAGAAATAACGACTGACACCAAGGAAATACAAAGTACTATAGACAAACTGGACTAAATGGATAAATTCCTGGAAACACATAATCTTCCAAAACTAAATCAAGAAGAATCAGAAAATCTGAATAGACAGATTACACCTAGTGAAATTGAAGCAGTAATCAAAAAACTCCCAAGAAACAAAGCCTGGGACCTGATGGCTTCACAGGCAAATCTGACTGAACATTTCAAGAACACCTATTCTTCTCAAACTCTTTCCAAAAATTCAAATGGAGGAAAGCTCCCAAACTCATTTCCAAGGCCAGCATTATCCTAATTTCAAAACCAGATAAAGACACTACAAAAAATGAAAATTAAAGGCCAATATCTGGTGAACATAGATGCTAAAATCCTCAACAAAACATTAGCAAACCAAATACAGCAATGCAACAAGAAGATCATAAAACATGGTCAAGCAGGATTTACTCTGGGAATGTGAGGTTGGTACAACATTCACAAATTAATAAATGTGATGCACTACATAAGCAAAAAGAAGGATAAAAAACACATGCTCGTATCAATAAATGCAGAAAAAGCATTTGATAAAATCCAGCACCCATTTATGATAAGAACTCTCACCAAAGTGGAAATAGAGGGAATACACCTTAACATAATTAGGCCATTTATGACAAACCTACTGCCAGCATCATACTCAATGGGCAAAAACTACAAGAGCTCCCCTTAACATTGGGTACATGACAGGGATGTCTGTTTTCACTTCTCTTATTAAACATAGTACTGGAAGCCCTAGCAGCAGCAATCAGACAAGACAAGAAATAAAAGGCATCATAATTGGAAAGGAAAAAGTAAAACTGTCTCTATTTGCAGATAACATGATACTATACATATAGAACCCCAAAGATTCCACACAAAAAAACCACTAGAACTTATAAATGAGTTCAGCAAGGTAGTATGATACAAAATTAATATTCAGAAATCAGCTGTTATTTTTATTTGCCAATAACGAACTAACTGAAAGGGAAATTAAGAAAACAATCCCATTCACAATTGCTTCAAAAAGAAATAAAATACCTAGGAATAAACCTAACCAAAGATGCAAAAGACCTGTACTCAGAAAATTATAAGACACTGAAGAAAGAAAGTGAAGAAGACACAAATAAGTGGGAGCACATACTGTGTTCATGGATAGGAAGAATTAACATCATTAAAATGTGCATACTACCCAAAGCAATCTATAGATTCAACACAATTCCTATTAATATTCCAATGACATCTTTCACAGAACTAGAACAAATATTCCAAAAATTTATATGGAACCAAAAAACATCCTGAATAGTAAAAGTGATCTAGAAAAAGAACAAAGTTGGAAGAATGACACTGCCTAATGTCAGACTATAATGAGGCCACAGTAATCAAAACAGCATGGTACTGGCATAAAAACAGACACATAGATCAATGGAACAGAAAAGAGACCCCCAAAATAAACCCACACTTTTACAGTCAATTAATAGTCAGCAGAGGAAGCAAGCACTTACAACAGGCTAAAGATATTTGATTCAATAAATGGTACTGGGAAAACTGGACAGATTATGTGCAGAAAAATGAAACTAGACTACTTTCTTACACCACACATATGAATAAATTCAAAATGGATTAAAGACTTAAATATTAGACATAAACCCATAAAAATCCTAAAAGAAAACATAAGCAGCAAAATCTCAGACAACTCGTAGCAACATTTTATCAGATACATCTCCCCAGGCAAGGGAGACAAAAGAAAAAGTAAACAAATAGGACTACATCAAACTAAAAAGTTTTTGCACAGCAAAGGAAATCATCAAAAAAATAGAAAGACAACCCACGGAAAGGGACAACACATTTGCCAATACATCTAACAAGACGTTAATAGTCAAAATTCATGAAGAATTTATAAAACTCAATTGTAAATAATGATGCAATGAACATAGGGATCCTTATGTTCTTTTATGTTAGTATTTTGCGTTCCTTCGGACATAGTCCCGGAAGTGGGAGGGACTATGTCCGAAGGAACGCAAAATACTAAAAAAGATGAACAACCCAATTAAAAATGGGCAAAGGACTTGAATACACACTTCTCCAAAGAGAATATACAGATGGCCAATAGACATATGAAAAGATGCTCAACGTCACTAATGATCACAGAAATGCAAATTACACCCACAATTTGATATCATCTCACACCCGTCAGAATGGCTATCATCAATAAATCAACAAACAAGTGCTGGTGTGGATGTGGAAAAAGAGGAACCCTTTTGCACTGTTGGTGGGAATGCAGACCAGTGCAGCTACTGTGGAAAGCAGTACAGAGATACCTCAAAATATTAAAGATGAATCTGTCTTTTAACCAGCCCTTCCACTTCTGGGACTATGTCCGAAGGAACGCAAAATACTAACATAAAAGAACATAAGGATCCCTATGTTCATTGCATCATTATTTACAATTGCCAAAATATAATCCAAGTGTCCATCAGTAGATAAGTGGATAAAACAACTATGGAACATTTACACAATGGAACACCACTCAGCCACAAAAAAAAAAGAAGAAAATTTGACCCTTCGTGACACTATGGATGAAATGGAGAACATTATGAGAACTGAAGTAAACCAATCAGAGAAAGACAAATACCATTTGATTTCACTCATTTGTGCAATCTAATCTACAAACTGAAGTAACATGAAAAGTAGAGACAGACTCATAGATGAAGAGCAGGATGACAGCTAAGAAGAGGGTGGACAGGTTAAGGGGTGGAGGGATTGAGAAAAAAGGAAAAAGACCCATGGACATGGATAACATTTGGTGATTACAGGGGGAGGGTGGTATAAGGGGCTAAATGGTAATGGAAAGAAAGACAATAAATTTTTTTAAAAGAATGATTTGCTGTACCAAAATAGAAAAATAAACCAAAAACAAAGAAGACCTGGAATTAAAGGAATCAGAGATCCAACAAAAGAGGCTAAAGGGAGGTCCCTAAGATACTTGCTATGCACTAAATACAAACAACCAGTCCATAAAAGAGAAGATCAAAAACTGATAAAATCAATATGTAACAATACAAGGAAAGTAAAGGGTTTGAGAACGTGCCAACATGGAGTTGTTTTAGACATGCATGGGAGGGGGCAGTGAAAGTTAAACCTCCTCTTTATAATAGGAAGTCAATAAACAAGGTTTGAAGCTCAAAAATTAAGTACCAATTTAAGCGTGTTACAAGTCTGAAGAATCAGCTAAGAGTTGGAAGCAGATGTTTCTGGGAAAAGGGATGTGACATGGAGTAATATACGTTAGGGGGAGCTATTTTTGTTAATAAACAGGTGGCACCATTTGGTGCTTTAAATTATATTCATATTCTACTTTAAAAACTAAAAACAAAAAAGATTACAGAAATGAATCAAAATAGCACCATCTTTGATCAAACAAGATTAAAACTATTAATGTCATTGATTTAACTCAGATTTACTCATCTTTAAAGATATAATACAAAACAGAAAGGCCACTATTTTCCATTGGTTATTACCTTCTGATTTTCCTCCACTTCGGTTCTAAGTTCTGAACTCACTGTAGTTTTTGTTATAGCTCTAAGGAAATAAAAACATTATCAGTGCTTGGGTTAATATTTGACATCAATGTCTTCAATTTCCCTATATTTAAGTATGAAATTATAAATTAATAAATTACAAAAACCCAATAAAAAACAACTTTAAACTTTTATAACTGATAAATGTATTTTTCCTCTCTGGTGTGTATTTTTTTCACGATTACAAGCTACAATACCGAGGAAAAGTAGTGGTAATGGCAGCGCCTCAGTGCAAGTGCAGTTATTTCCAAGATCTTAGTTAAGTACGTGTAACTCTGTTCCTGTACATGATCTCTACAGCTCACTGGTTAGACAGTAATGTTAAATAAATTAAGGCAATAGACTGCTCATTTTATTTAAGAAATTGTGGTGAAGATGGAATAAAGGAGAACATACTACATGATTTATAAGTCCTGTGTGAGAAGTATTTTCAAGACTAATCAAATAAAGAAATTCTAAAAATTTGGCTTTTAAAACAATTTTGCCTTGCATTGGAGATGTAGAGGACAATTACACAATTGAAAGCAATACCAGAAAACTGTATTCAAAATCTTACTCTGTCATTATGAACAAGTCACCCTCTACAAACCATTTTCTTCATCAAGATTAAATAAGATGATATATATGAAACTCTTCAGAAAGGAAAACATTAGCATCCATGTGAGACCCTAGAATGGTTATGCACGATATGTTAGATTTTGTTAACTCATCCAATCCAGAAAGGCAGTTATTGTTATTTCCATTTCACTGCTTAGGAAAGCGTTTATTTACAAAGTTCATACAACCAGGAAGTGAGGTGCCAGGTATACAACCAATATGGGTCTCATCAGCCACACAATGCAGAATCTTGCCACCTTCTCAGAAGGAGAGTACCATTAGCAGTATGGTGTTAGTAGTAAGAAATCTTTCCTTTTCTGAGCACTTGTGTATTTTAATTGATTCACTCTGGATACAAACGTGAAGCTAATCAGGAATACGTTCAGGAGATGAATGCCTCAAAACCTTATTATTATATATTACCTGGCTTTGGTAGGAAAATTTTGACTAAGATCCTTCATAACCACCAAAGCTAATTCAATAGGAGCAGCCAATATTCGGGCAGCAGTCTGGAAACTTAGATCTGTAACAATGTCAAATACAATATAAAGTATATTAATATAACGCAATAAGAAATAGGAAAAAAACACATTTATCTCCCATTATTTTCTTGGTAACTAAGAATGCCTTAGAATGAAAACTTTTTGAAGAGTGCCCATCATATAATTTCAGGTTTTATTGACTTCCTTGGACCCTATGGTGTTTATTATAACCATTTTTTGATCCACCTGCATAAAACAATAGGGCACATATGAAAACATTTAGCACAGGATAAATTCATCTCAAATCCTTTTCCTTCTGAATTTACAACAAACCTCAAAGTACAACGAAAGTTTTTAGTAAATTATCTTGAGAAAAAAATACTTGATAAATGGTTCTTTGTATAAGAAATGCAAACATACATTCTCCCATACTAACAGGACTCTAACGTTTGATAAATACATTGTTTAGTAAATGTATAAAGATAAATGAAGACCAAGACAAATACGTTTGTATACTATAAGTTTATGCATTTGGTCAAACAAAGAAAGGTCTGGCACTCATTTACATGTATTACTTCTCCATTCTGTTATCTGTCTATAAAAGGAGTTTTGTTTTATTTCATAGTTAATTTTTTTATAGTTCATACTAAACAGATGTCAAATTGTTTCCCCCAACTCCTCCCTCCATCCAGCCTACCACCCTCATCCCCAGTCAATGCCCACAGTTGTTCATGTCCATGGGTCCTTCATGATGTTCGTTGACTAATACCTTCACCTTCTTTCAATCAGTCCCTACCTCCCCCTTCCCTTCTTACAGCTGTCAGTCTATTCCATGATTCCATGTCTCTGGTTCCATTTTGCTTATTAGTTTATTTTTCTTATTAGATTCCTCTTGTGAGATCATGATATGTGTCTTTCATCTACTGACTTATTTCACTTAGCATAATAGTTTGTAGTTCCATCCATGCTGTAGCAAAAAGCAGGAATTCCTTCTCTTTTTCTGCAGCATAGCATTTCATTGTGTAAATGTACCATGATTTTTTTTTTAATCCACTCCTCTACTGATAGGCATTTGGGCTGTTTCCAAGCACTTGGTTTTTGTAAATAGCACTGTTATGAACATAGCAGTGACTAATTCTTTCAAATTGGTGATTAGAATCCTTAGTGGATAATCCCAGAGGTGGGACTGCTGGATCAAAAGGCAGTCCCATTTTTAATTTTTGAGGAAACTTCATACTGTTTTCCACAGTGGCTATACCAGTTTGCATTCCCACCGATAGTGCACTACAGCCTGCGTTCCCACTAACAGTGCACTAGGGTTCCCTTTTCTTCACATCCTCGCCAGTTTTTGTTGTTTGTTGATTCATTAATGACAGGTGTGAGGTGAGATCTCTGTGAGGTGAGATCTCTGTGATTTTGATTTGCATCTCTCAGACTGCTAGTGATGTTGAGCACCTTATTATATGTCTATGTGCCATTTCTACATCCTCTTTGGAGAAGTGTCTATTCAGGTTCTTTGCCCATTTATTAATTGGATTAATTGTCTTCCTGGTGTTGAGTCATATGAGTTCTGTATATATTCTGGAGATTAAACCCTTGTCCAAAGTATCATTGGCAAATATGTTCTCCAGTACAGTTGGTTCCCTTTTCATTTTCATAATGGTTTATTTAGCCATGCAAAGGCTTTTTAATTTCATGTAGAACCATTTGTTTATATTTATTCTTCTAATTCCCTTGCCCTAGGAGATATATCAGCAAAAATATTGCTATGTGAGATATCTGAAATTATACTGCCTATGTTTTCCACTAGGATCTTTATGATATCCCAATTTATATCTAAGTTTTTTTTTATCCACTTTGAACTTATTCTAGTGTGTGCTGGAAGTTGGTGGCCTAGTATCATTTTTTATTTTGCATGTACTAGTCCAGTTCTCCCAACACCATTTAATGAAGAGACTAACTCCCATTGTATGCTCATGCACCCTTTGTCAAATATTGACTCTAAAGATATGAGTATATTTACAAGCTCTCTATTCTGTTCCATTGATCTATGTGTCTGTTTTTATGCCAGTACTACACTGTTTTTATTATAAGGGACTCTTAGTATAGTTTGATATCAGGAATTGTGATTTCTCCAACTTTGTTCTTCTTTCTCAGTACTGTTGAGGCTATAGGGGGTCTTTTTAAGTTCTACATACATTTTTAGAATATTTATTCTAGATCTGTGAAATATGCCTTTCATATTTTATTAGGAATTGCATTGAATCTATAGATTGCTTTGGGTAGTATGCACATTTTAATGATGTTAATTCTTCCAATCCATGAACATGGTCTATGCTTCCATTTATTAGTATCTTCCTCAATTTCTTTATTCAGTGTTTTATAGTTTTTAGAGTACAGATCTTTTAACACCTTGGTTAAATTTATTCCTAGGTACTTCATTTTGTTGTTGTTGCTAAAGATCTTTTTCATTCTCTGAGAGTTCATTGTTGGCATACACAAAAGCCATCAATTTTTCAATATTGACTTTGTATCCCACTATTTTCCCAAATTCACTTATTAGGTCAAGTAGTTTTTTGGTGGAACTTACAGGGTTTTCTATGTATACTATCTTGTTATCTACAAATAATGACAGTTTTACTTCTTCCTTTCCGATCTGGATGCTTTTTCTTCTTCTTCTTGTGTGATCACTGTAGCCAGGACTTCCCGTACTATGTTGAATAAGAATGGTGAAAGTGGACACCCTTGTCTTGTTTCTGATCTTAAGGGAAATGCTTTTAGTTTTTGCCCATGAATGTGTTGTTGGCAGTAGTTTTTTGTATATGGCCTTTATTATGTTGAAGTACTCTGCCTCTATTCCCACCTTGCTAAGAGTTTTTATCATAAATGGGTGCTGGATTTTATCAAATGCTTTCTCTGCATCTATAAATATGATCATGTGGTTTTTGTCTTTCATTTTGTTTATGTGAGGTATCACATTTATTGATTTGCAAATATTGTACCATCGTTACATTCTCAGGATAAATCATACTTGATCATGGCACATGACTTTTTAAGGTATTGCTGGATCCACTTTGCTACTATTTTGTTGAGGATTTTATATCTATGTTTATCAGGTAGTTTTGGGATTAGGATAATACGGGCCCCATAGAAAGAGTTTGTGAGTATTCCCTCTTCTTCAAATTTTTGTAATGTTTTGGGAAGGATAAGCATTAGTTCTTCTTTGAATGTCTGGTAAATTTTGCCTGTAAAGACATCTGGTCCAGAGCTTTTGTGTGCCAGGATTTTTTTGATTACTGCTTTAATTTCTGGAGTTGTTATAGGTCTATTCAGGTTTTCTGCTTCTTCCTGATTCTGTTTGGAAGACTATGTTTCTACAATTTCTCCATTTCACCTAGGTTTTTCAATTTCTTAGCACATAGTTGTTCTTAGTAATTTCTTACAATCAAAGGATTGTGGTATCATTTGCTACTTCTCTTTCATTTCTGATTTTATTTGGGTCTTGTCTTTTTCTTTTCTTGATGAATCTGGAAAGGGATTATCATTCTTGTTTATCTTTTCAAAGAACCAGCTCCTGGATTCATTGATCCTTTGAAATGTTTTTCAGTCTCTATGTCATTTAATTCTGTTCTGATCTTCATAATTTCCTTCCTTCTACTAACTCTGGGCTTTGTTGGTCATTTTTCCTTTAATTCCTTTAGATGTTAGGGTTCATCTTAACTGGGATTCTCTGTGCCTCCTGAACCTGTGAACTCTCTCCCTCACCAAATATGGATAATTCCTATTATTATTTTTTTAAACAAGTTTTCTATCCCTTGTTCCCTTTGTTCTCCTGGTATCTGTATGGTGCAATACTATCCTATTTCATGTTGTCCCAATGCCCCTTAAACTATCTTCATTCTTCTTAAGTCTTTTCATTTTGTTGCTCTGACTGTTTTTTTTCCCTACCTTGTCTTCCAACTTGCCAGTTTGATACTCTGCTTCACCTAGTCTGCTTTTAATTTCTTCTAGTGTATTCTTCATTTCAGGTATCGCATTCCTTATTTCCAACTGGTTCTTATTCTAGGTTTCTATGTCCTTTTTCACAAAAATGTAATTCCCACTAACTTCCATGCAGTTCTCACTAAGTTCCTTAACAATCTATATAACCATTACTTTGAACTATATGTCTCATAAATTGCAAGCCTCAATTTCACTTAGCTCTTTTTTGAAGATTCCTCCTTTCCTTTCATTAGGGTTTTTTTTGTTGTTGTTTCCCCATTTTAGTTGTCTGTTTGTGTTTGTTTCTATGTATCAGATTGATCTGCTCTGACTCTCTGTCTTGTGCAGTGGCCTTATAAGTTAGGAGTCCCAGTGTTGGGACCCAGTAGTGCAGACTCCTTGATCTCCTAATCTGGATGCTCAAGGAATATCTTTTGTGTGGGTTATGTGAACTTTCCTATTGTATGAGTCCTGACTGTTATTGTCCCATTTACTCTTTAGGAACTCCCTTCTAGCTGGCTACTAAGAGGCTCAAGTCCTACCACATTTTGTATGCTGCTATATAGGTGCTGGCAGATCAAAGTAAAACAGTACAAAGACACCACCAAAACATGCAAGGTCTTCCCTTAACCACAACAGTAATATCAATAACCAGAGAGCAAAGAATAAAAGCAGGAAGAGAAATAGAATAGTACATAAAGGGGGAAAGGAAAAAGAATACGAGAAAAGAAAAGAAAAGTAATTTTGAAAGGAGACATGGGGAATAGAATACCAATTAATGAATTGAAAGAGAGAAAACAGGGAAAAAGAACACAGAGAAAGTAACATAAATAATAAAAGTAGAGAGGAACAGGACAATGGAGTAATCAAAGCTAAGAGTAAAACAGGAGATAGGAAAGAAAAAATAGAGCAGCAAAAATAAAGGAAAGAGAAAAATAAATACAAAAATAGTAAGAAGGCTCTGAAAATGAAAAATAGCAAAAATAATGAAAAAGAACCAAGTGGATTAGTCTCAGCAGAGTTTGGTGCTCATCTTCTTATTTCTCCCTTTAGATGCCAATCTAATGTCTGATTCTGGTGTGAGCCAATGTTACCTACTCTCCACATATGGCCCTTGGCAGCCTTTTAAAAGCTACAAGCCATTCGCATTTTGTGGCTGATTCTTCCAGGCTTGGCTGTTCCCAGGGTGGGCCAAGTTGTTCTACAAAGTTGGCTTGTATCAACACTGGGTCCCAGGGTATACAAGCAAATGTCCCAAGTCACCTCAGGATCTGCCAGAGTTGTGAGAGGGCTTCTATGTGTCATTTGGATCTGTAGCCAGAGGAGGCAACTGATGGATGTTTCTCTCTCACACCAACGATTCTCTCTCTCTGTCTGTCTCACAGACACACAGATCAACAGAATATATCCTATATGCATCCTCTTTTCAAGTCTCAGAGCATCCTGACAGGATGGGGGAAGAGGGCAAGAGTCCAGCAGCAGAACTGTAACATGGGATGATGATGCAGCACCTGTGCCACTCTTTCAGGTGAGTTGCAGACTCAGGCTCCTACTGCTGCGCTCCCAGGAAGGCCTCCACACCCAGTGCCACCCTTGCCTCTCTGCCTCAGCACTCCTGGCTCCTCAACCACTCCACAGCCTCCTCAGTCGGACTCTGTCCAACTCATAATTCCAGCAGTGTCGAGGGCTGAGGAGGCAACAGCCCCCTCCCCAGCAAATACTGCAGTCCCCGGACCCTGGCTCCCAAGAGGGCCCATGGCCTGGCTTGGCACAAAGGGCACAGTGGCAAGGCTGGTCACCAAGGTGCAGCCACTCCTTTGGCTTCTTCCTGAGGATGTTTAAAATTTCACAACATGGCACAAGCTCCAAACCTGTTGCACTCAGAACCACTAGCCAGGCAGTGGTGGTGGCAGCTCCTCCAGGAGAGCCCAGGCCACTTACCTGCCCCTGAGTGCTCACACAGATAGACAGACACTTGCACACTACACAAATGCATGCACACACCAGCACACATGCTCACTCACACATGTTCTCACACACATTCAAATGGTTTTTCTAGTTGATTGTGCTGCAGTTTAACTGCAAGTCCAGTCCAGTGCTGAGAGCAAGTAAACCGAGCTTATAGCTACTCTGTGGCCATCTTGGATCCCCAGGATGAACTTCTTTTCTGAGTAATCAGAATTAGTCACTCTATCTTTAAAATCTGTGATAACTTTTGAATCATGTGAATCAATACTATCACACTGAAATTCTACCTTTTTGTAATACCACAAAATTTAGTCAAAAAGTAGGTCGGTGACTACTCTACATTTTTATTTTTATTACCTTGTAATTGCCAAACTTTTAAAGGTGCCATTTCATTCGTGCTCTCCACAAGATGCTTTCTAAGTTCTTTCAACTGTCCCTTCAGATCAGGATGCAGGTCTCTGTAAGAAACATAAAATCAGTCCCTTACATGTGTCTTTTCTTTCTCAAAGTCACTCAGAAGTTGGCTCCAATTTTATCTCCATGATTTTCATGTCTTACCATTAGGAAAATTCCCACAATATAGGAAAAAAATTAAAGTATAATTATTTTTCTTAAAAAGTAAGTTGATATAGAAAAGTATAAGTTAATTTTAAAAACCCTAAAATTTACAAATGAGATCATAAATCAATACAATAGCGACTCTCTAGGTTATGGGAGGGAGAGGACTGGGAGTGGGAGTAGGGAACAAAGGGGCCCTCGCCTCCACCTGTAGTGTTTCACCCGCCATGTTCCTTCCTTCCTTCCTTCCTTCCTTGCTTCCTTTCTTTTTTTAAAATAAATGCACACAAAGATTGGGGAAAAAACTTCATAAATAGTTCTTTGGTACAGAAAAGCAAGTATGATAGCAACAATCAATTTTGGGTGGTAAGTACAGTCCATGGGAATGATATGTGAGGGGGACACTAAAAACCCAGAATATATATTTATAAAATATTGTACATTTATTCTTACATGTTTAAACTTCTGTCACCTTCAAAGTACTCTCTGTTTCATGAAATATACCCATCAAGACATTTTTTCCACTGCTCTAAACAGTTTTCAAATTTCTCAATTTTGATGCCTTTTAGTGTTTCTGCCACTTTTTGTTTCACCTCTTCCACATCAACAAAACACTTCCCTTGAAAGGACTTTTTTCATCCAAGGAAACGAAAAATAAAGTTGCTCGGGATGAGATGTGAATAGGGAAGGTGGTGCACAGGGGTCATTCCATTTTCGGTCAAAAACTGCTGAATACTCAGCACGGTGTGAGTAAGTGTGCTCCGAAGTCACCCATCATAAAATGGGCAAATGTACTGAATCTTCAAAAAAAATTCACTGAAGCCAAATGCAGACTCACACAACAATGCCAGCTGGTAGAATGATACAGAAGAGTTCCTAGAACACATAGCAGGGAAAGCTTGTACCACAAAGGGCCTATCCTCCAGAGGATAATTCCTGTTTTAGGGGGTCCCCCCTTGTATTATTTTCCATCCTTTTCTGAATATTTATAATTTCTCAAAATAAAATTGGCTCTATATCACTACTGGTTCTCAAATGAATTTCTTTCCACTACATACTGATAAATCCTTTGGTCACATGAATACAATTCAAGCTAACAAAGATTGTTTTGTTTAGTTTCATCTTGAAATATAGTACACTCTATTTAAAGCTAGTACAACAGATGTTGTAAAAAGAAGAGCTATATCATTTAGACAGAGACAGATGGCTGGTAGAATCATTCTATTCTTTCAAATGCTAGAATCTCAAAATTTTGTTTTTTATATATTTTTAATTTTTCATCCTCAATTTACATTCAATACTATTGTTCACCAGTTTCAGATGTACAGCATCAAAATTTCTTAAATACAATATGCATAAAGTATCATATTTACTCAGGTCCTTTACCATCCAGCAAATCCACTTCTAATCAGTCACTACAAACTCTTCTTCATGATAAAAATATCAAAAAATGGTCCAATTGCTTTAGGTAGCTAAATAACTATTCTGAACATACAAAAAGGATAAATGTCTTCAATATTCTACATACTACCTTGTGCTATAAATACAAGAAATCATTGCTATCCAAAAATCAAACTTAAACACATGGATATTTAAAGGAATTCTGGAATCCTGGGGCAAAAAAAAGGGATCTGTTCTCATACTACTGAAGCCAAAACTGATGTTAAGCAAAAAGAAATGTACAGATGCACATGATGAACACAACATGCCCACAGTAATTTGACATGAACTAAGTCATCTCTGTTAAATTGTCAGTCTGGCTAAGGCATTTCACTCAGCCAAACATTAAAGCAAGTATATGAAACTAAGACTATACATATTATTTCTATATGATCCCTTCCTTAAAAAAAAAAAAAAAGTACACTGTAGACGTCCTCATACTTTCAGATAAAGCAGGATTCAGGGTTCTGAACAATTATCAAGTCATATCAGAAGTAACTGCAACTTTTAAAACAAGAGCTAAGAATACTTTTCAACTTTAAAATCCTATGCTACTTTTGTGAACTAGTTATGAAATTTTCCTCAAAACAAAACCACTTTCTATCTTTTTTCATACAGAATAAACACTAATAAAAGGTATAAAGTCTACACATTCTACACACCTCTTTTGCCTTTTTTTCAGATTATGTTTAGCATAAGTAAATAAATGAAGCTATGACTTAAGTTAGAGGTTATGACTTCTCTAACTTAAAATACATTTGATCAGGAAGACTAACTGAAGCAGTTAGCTTTCTCCTATTATGAATCAAAAAATGGCTTGTATATTTTGTACCATCAACTGCAAAGCCCAGAAAAGAAAATCAATTTAAGCCATAAGCAGTCACTGTATCATTTAAGAATATGTGCTCTGAATGACTGGATATCATAAACTGTCCTATAATTAAGTGGTCATCTCTTCATATCAGATCAAACATATGAAATATTGTTGGAAGCTCTGTAACTTAGACAGCAATGAAAAAGATGATGTTCATAGTGTGAGGAAGCCTGGAGGTTTAAATACAGTAAGACCACTTCCGAAGAGTATATACATACCTTAATTTTCCAAAGAGAAATCCTTGAACTTCATCAATAGGATCATTTTCACCTATCACTGTGGTGTTTACTTCAGCACCTGTAAAAGCACAACAAACACATGTCCAATCACTCAGATTAGAAATAAAAACATTATTAATTTCATAAGTCTGAGTAATATTTTTTAAAAATTGAGAAACATGTGAAATTATGCTACCATATAAAATGCTGAATACCTGCCCTGGCTGGTATGGCACAACGAATAGGGTGCCAGCCTGCGAACCAGGGGATCGCTGGTTCAATTCTCAGTCAGAGCACATGCCTGGGTTGCGGGGCGGGTCCCCAATTGGGGACATGCAAGAGGCAACCACACACTGATTTTTCTCTCCCTCTCTTTCTCCTTCCCTTCCCCTCTTTCTAAAAATAAATAAATAAAATAAAATATATTTTTTTAAGATTTTATTTATTTATTTTAGAGAGGGAAGGGAGGGAGAAAGAGAGAGAGAAACATCAATGTGCGGTTGCTGGGGGCTGCGGCCTGCAACCCAGGCATGTGCCCTGACCGGGAATTGAACCTGCAATGCTAAATATAAAATATTTTTTTAAAAATGTTGAATACCTAATTTTGCAGAAGAAATGTGTTTATAATACATCTTATGTTTCTGAATAAAGAATACATTTTTTCCCCTTACTCATTGGAAAATAACATGTTAAAAGTTCCAAAGTTAATACCTTTAATATTACAAACAATGGATTTTTCAACATCAAAATTCTAAAGAATATGCATCTAGACAACTTAACCCTAAACAGAATTACTAAGAACTATAATGCATTACTAGGCTATCTTCCATGTACCCAAGCCAATCCTTTTTATCATTAAAATGAGCTCAAAAGAAATATAAAAGACTGTACATAAAAGCTGTAGTTGAAATAATAAATTCAAAACCCTAGAGTATGATAACAAGTACCTATAGAAAACTCTTCCAAGTATGGAAAATAATAAAAAGCATTAAATTGTTCATTAATTATAGGATAGTTTAAGATTTCATGTTGGGACACAATTAATGGCTATTTGTAAACTACATATCAAGAACAATAGCTACTTAATTTATTAAACATTTTTTGTGCAAAAAAACTGTGCTAATTTCTTACCTATACATTTATTTTCTCCTCAAAAATACTTTAGATTTTATTTATTTAATTTTTAGAGAGGGGAAGGAGGTAGAAAGAGAGGGAGAGAAATATCAATGTGTGGTTGCTTCCCATCTGCCTTGCACTGGGGACCAGGCCCAAAACTCAGGCATGTGCCCTAGACTGAGAATCAAACCAGCACCCTTTTGATTCACAGGCCAGCACTCAACGACTGAGCTGCATCACCAGGCTCCTCACAAATACTTTAAAAGATATATATCATTATCTGTACTCTATACAGAAAAATATTAGGACACAGAGAATTTGCTTAATGTCACCAACTCAGATGTAACAGAACAAGTATTCAAACACAAGCTCACCAGATTCCTAAATCGATTCTTTTTTTTTATTGCCCTATCTGGTGTAGTCCAGTAGATTGAGCCTAGGCCTGAGAACCAAAGGGTCACCTATTCAATTCCCAGTCAGGGCACATGCCTGGCTTACAGGCCAGGTCCCCAGTAGGAGATGCATGAGAGGCAACCACACATTGATTTTTCTCCCATTCTGTCTCCCTCCTTTCCCTACTCTCTAAAAATAAATAAAATCTTTTTTAAAAATCTATTCTTTTTATTAAGGAAACAAGTTCCCCTTTAACTCAAATTAAAAAAAAAACAAACACTTTGGTCTAATTTACAAATTCACCTTTCACCTGAGTATCATCCTTGGCCTTGTACTCAGTGCTCTTCATGGCCAGCTCCACACCATAGCCAGAGAGATAAACAGGCTCTTTTCTGGGATTCTGCAAACAGAACGAGTATTCAAACATTACTACTGAGCTCTTTACATGTTATATTATACAGAACATGACCACGTTAATATCTCATATCCAACACCTAGGATTTTTTTAACTGTTATTTTAACTGTCATTCTATTACACTTGCCCCAATTTATCCCCATTGCTCTCCCCTGCTCCACCCAACCCCACTCCCATAGTCAATACCCACCCTGTTGTCTATATCAAGGGGTCATTTATACTTGCTCTTAAAGGCCCTTCCCCATCTTTTTTTTTTTTCAGATTTTTTTATTGTTGTTTAATTACTCTTGTCCCCATTTCCCCCCATTACTCTTCCCCACCCTACCCACCCCCACCTTCCACATTAAATGCTCCCTGTTGCTGTATCTTTGTCCATGGGTCCTTTATACATGTTCCTAGACAACCCTTCCCCTTCTTTCCCGTTATTCCCCCATACACACTGGTTACAGTTAGTTTGTTCTTTATTTCCATGTCTCTGGTTATATTTTGCTCACTTGTTTGTTTTATTGATTAAGTTCCATTTAAAGGTGAGATCATATGGTATTTGTCTTTTGCCACCTGGCTTATTTCACTTAGCACAATACCCTCCAGTTCCATCCATGCGGTCTAGAAAGGTAGGAGTTCCTTCTTTCTTTCTGCAGCACAGTACTCCATTGTGCATTTACACAATGGAATATAACACCTAGGATTACACACTCAAAATACACTTAAAATTCCACGGGAATCCTAGCCTCCTTTACATTTTATATCCACATGTATGAGAATGGGGATTCCAAGTTAGAAGCAAAACCAAGTGAAGGGTCCTGGCCAAGTGGCTCAGCTTGTTGGAGTGTTCTCCCATGCACCAAAGGGTTGCGGTTTTGATTCCTTGTCGGGGTGTGAATGGGAGGCAACTCATTAATATTTCTCTCTCTCTCTCTCTCCCTACCTCTCTAAAATCAATAATCATATCCCCGGGTTGAGGATTAAATAGCAATAATATTAATAATAATACTAAAAACAGATGAAGGGAAATAGTTGAAAGAGCAAAAGTAACCAAACCATGTAACAAAATGAGGAAACAGAAAAAGAGTTCCAGAACCTACATAGCAGTGCTGAAAATTAGTGTAGTTTCAAACCCAGAAGTGCTTTGTTGGGAACATGGGTGTAAATATGTGTGTGTTTATATTTTTTATTGAATTCAAATGTCTTATGTCAGGGTTTGAGCTGATTAAATGTCACAGGCTTATCACCACCTTGAATGAGAATGATCCTGTAGACATTTCAATCTTTGATAACAGAAACAGAGTCTGTGTATAAAGGAAAGGAAAACAGTTGTCAAAAATTAGATATTAATAAATTGTTTTCTGCTCATACAAGTTTTCATCCAAAATCTTTATTTTACTTCCATGGACTTAGCACCCAACATTTATCCAGCTTATTACGACACAGAAATTTTAGGCTAAAAATCTTTAAATATAAATAATTTAAATGCTAAATGTTATACAAGGATATAAAAGCTTCATTTTCAATGAATTCTGCCTGATTTTACCTTTAGAAATCCTTCCTTTTCTATCTTATGAAAAGATTTCAAAAAGGAAAAAAGTAAAGGTTTGGAAAAGAACAGAATTAAACGATCAGTTCCATATGATGTGACCATATTAAATCTGGATCACACTTTTTTCTAACTCAAGGAAATGTTTATTGAATTTTTTCATTGTTTTCATTTTTATTTTTCTATTGTTCAGTTGCAGTTGTCCCGCATTTTCCCCATTATCCTCCCCTATCCCGTCCCTGCCACTCTCACAGTCAATCCCCCACCATTGTCCATGCCCATGAGTACTCTACTCATGTTCCTTTACTTTACCCTTCCCCTTCCTTCACCTGTTATCCCTCACACTCCCCTGCTCTGGTCACTGTCAGTTTGTTCTTTATTTCTAAATCTCTGGTTCTATTTTGCTGATTAGGCTCCACTTAAAGGTGAGATCATATGATAGTTGTCTTTCAATGCCTGGCTTATCTCACTTAGCATATGCTCTCCAGTTCCATTCATACTGTTGTGAAGGGCAGGATTTCCTTCTTTGTTACTGCTGCGCAGTACTCCATTTTGTAAATGTAGCACAGTTTTTTTGATCCATTCATTTACTGATGGGCACTTAGGGTGTTTCCAGCACTTAGCTATTGTAAATAACAGAGGGGTGCATAGGTTCTTTCTAATTTGTGATTCGGGATTCTTAGTGTATAATCCCAACAGTAGAATTGCCAGGTCAAAGGCAGTGCCATTTTTACTTTTTGGAGGAAATTCCATACTGTTTTCCACAGTGGCTACACCAATCTACATTCCCACCAACAGTGTAAGAGGGTTCCCTGTTCCCTACAACCTCGCCAGCACTTGTTTGTTGATTTATTTGATGGCCATTGTGACTGGTGTGAAGTGGTATCTCATTGTGGTTTAAATTTGCATCTTTCTAAAAGCTAGTGATGTTGAGCATTTTTTCATCTGTCTATAGGACCTCTGTATATCTTCCTTGGAGAAGTGTCTGTTCGAGTCCTTTGCCCATTTTTTAATTAGATTCTATGTCTTCCTAGTGCAGAGTCAAGTTGAGTTCTTCATATAGTTTGGAGATCAAACCCTTGTCTGAGAAATCATTGACAAATATGTTTTCCCACATGGTTGGATCCCTTTTAATTTTGTTGATGTTTTTTCTTTAGCCGTACAGCTTTTTAGTTTAATGTAGCATGATTTGTTTATTCTTTCCTTTATATTCCAAGCCCTGGGGCATATATCAGTGAAAATGGTGCTGTATGGAATGTCTGTGATTCTCCTGCCTGCCTATGTTCTCCTCTAGGACTTTTACAGGGTCACAGATTTAAGTCTTTAATTTTGGTGCATGATTTAGTTTTTGCTGATCTAGTTTCATTTTTTTCCATCTACTTGTCCAGATCTCCCAACACCATTTATTGAGATGGGTCTCTTGTAGACAGCAGATGTGTGGGTCATGTTTTCCAATCCATTCTGCTACCCTATGTCATTTGATTGGAGTATTTAATCCATTTACATTTATGGTTACTACTGACAGGTGCTTAGTCATTGGCATTATTTCCTTTCATACCTGTGTTCCTCTGTCTCACTCTAAACATCATCTTCTTCAAGCAGTCCATTTAGCATTTCCTGCAACGCTGGTTTAGTGGAGGTGTAATCTTTTAACCTCCTTTTGTCTTGGACCCTCCTTATTTTGCCTTCCATTTTAATTGACAGCCTTGCTGAGAAGAGTAGTCTTGCTTGCAGGCCTTCGCTTTTCATTGCTCAGTATATCTCTTGCCATTCCCTTCTGGCTTGTAGTGTTTCTGTTCAGAAATCAGCTGCTAACCTTAAGAGAGTTTCCTGTATGTTACCATTTATTTCCTCCTTGCTTCATTTAAGATTCTCTCTGTCTTTACAATTTGACATTTTCATTATGATGTGTCTTGGAGTGGGCCTCTTCAGGTTCATCTTGATTGGGACCCTCTGTGCTTCCTGAACTTGCACGGCTTTCCCCTCTCCAGGTTAGGGAAGTTTTCTGTCATCACTTTTTCAAACAGGTTTTCTACCCCTTGCTCCTTGTCTTCTCCTTCTGATATCCCTATGATGTGAATGTTGTTACGTTTCATGTTGTCCTGCAGTTCCCTTAAGCTACCGTCATACTTTTTGAGTCTTTTTTTTCTTTGTGTTGCTCTGCCTGGGTATTTCTTTCTACCTTGTCTTCCAGATCACTAATTCAGTCCTCTGCTTCATCCAGCCTGTTTAATAATTCCTTCTAGTGTATTTTTTTATCAGATATTGTATTCTTCGTTTCTTTCTGGATCTTGTTTATAGTTTCTATTTCTTTTTTCTTACTGTTGTAGTTCCCACTCAATTCCTTGTAGTAGTCTGTGAGTTCCTTGAGCATCCCTTTCACCATTCTTTTGAATTCTATGTCTGTTAGATTGTTTGCCTCCAATTCACTTAGCTCTTTTACCGGTGATTCTTCCATTCCTTTTGACTGAGGGTTCTTTCTTTGTCTCCCCATTTTCAGTGACTCTTTTTTTTGTTTCTGTGTCTCAGTGTTCTGCTCTGCCTGCCTATCTTTGTGGGGTGAACCTCTGTGGTAGTTCTGTGGGACTGAGCGGTACAGCCTCTTTAATCTCCTTCTCTGGATGCTCTAGGGTTGCAATGAGACAAGGAGATCAGAGAGACTATTTGAGTGGGCTCTCTTGTTGTACTTGGGCTTTATTTGTTTATGGCTTCTTTGTTGGTATGTTCTCCCCTCCAGTGGGTTTACTGGTAGTTACAACACCCACCTTGTCTTGTATGCTGTTGTATAGGTATTGGTAAACAAAGTAGTATTACCAGACAACCAAAACTATGCCATTAAAGAACCCCCCTATCACAGCAGTGATCTCCACTGCAATTAAGCAAAGATTATTAAAAGTGAATAGAGATTACAAATGTTGTAAGATATGACAAAGGCAATATGAGATGACTACACAAGGGGGAAATGTTATTGAATGGAAAGAGGGAGGAGAATTGATAAGAGTAGGGATATAACTGAGGCGAAAAAAGGGAGAAAACAAAATTTAAAACATAAGTAAAACATGGAAGAGTGACGGAAACAATCAGTAAGAAAATGGAAGATTATATTATGAGGTTTGAAGTAAAATTAAAAAGATATTGGACTAACAGGAGCAAAACTGCAGAAAAACCACAGCAGGGTCGATAACAATGATAGCTTTAATCTGGGCCAAATTAAATATAATTTACATGGTTCATTTTGAAATAAGATATAAACTGTAGCAAACATTTTTTTAAAGATTTTATTTATTTATTTTTAGAGAGGAGAAGGGAGGGAGAGAGAGAGAGAGGGAAATATCAACATGTGGTTGCCACTAGCGCCCACTGCGGACTGGCCCACAACCTAGGCATGTGCCCTGACTGGGAATCAAATGGGCGACCCTTCGGTTTACAGGCTGGCACTCAATCCACTGAGCCACACCAGCCAGGGCTATTAAGCTCTTTTTAAGCATAACTGTTTTACATTTCTTCAGAAAGGCAAGTAAAGTGCCTCATATGTGCAAATAACATTTTATGAAAAACCACTTCTCAAGAAACTAGTTCAAATAATTCTAAACTAGTTCTATAAGAGGGGCAAATTATTAGCTTATGTGTTATTAGCATGCTGGACAAAATAAAATTTAAACAATCATAAAACAAATCAATACTTACAGATATATAATGTCTGAATACGTAATTGAGTTTGCCTGCATTGCTTTTTGACAGAAGCTGGCGGTGGAAATTATAAAATGCCTCATAACCGATCTCAGAGTAGAATATCACCACTGGACTCTCAGGATTAGATGAGGGGTATCTGTGATCACCTTTAAACAATAGGGGTTTGGGTCTGAAAATGAATGCAGATGTGAATTAATAACTGTTAACAATTCCTACAGAAGGGGGCAAAGCCAGAAAAAAAAATATATATCCAAATCTCATAGTACAAAACTTTAATAAATTATTCTACTATATAGAATATAATTATTCTTTTATCTGAAAACATAAGTACAAATAATGCCAAAAAGCAGAGGAATACTTCAAGTGTATAGCCTGCCATAACAGCATCTATCATCTTTACTACTTACTGTTATCTTCCTATTAATAGATTTAACATTTATGCTTTCCTCATAAATTTTAAAACTTAACCCCCCAAACACTTCTCTAAGAACACCAAGATATGAATAGATATTAATACATAGACTTTATAACCTACCATTCTCTCTTACTGAGTTATACCTACATGTACTAAAGGAAAATGACTCCAGTAAAAACAAACCTACCTGTATAAATTTATAACCATAGAAAGAATTCTAAAATGATACAACCCAAAGCATTAAAAACAGTTATCACCTCTCAGAAGAAGATACACTGTCATTCTTTTCTTTATAAAATCTGCATCCTTATTATTATTACAAATTAAACAATTTTTTAAATTTATCAAGTCTGTTGTCCCTAAAGGAGCACTTTATCACACAGTTACCTCAAGCCTGCTATGGCTAGGATGCACATTGGGTATTTCTGTTGTCACCTTGAGTAAGAAGCACTCATGTCATTTGGTGAGCAGAGAACAAGTGCTGGGCAGATAATCTAACTAAAGAACTAGCCCCACTGAAAACCCCCTTAGCACTTCGGATACAGCAAAACACCACCACAGAGAAGATCACTGCTATCCTATTCATAAGGCCAGTAGACAGGGTACAAAGTGTAACGCCCTAGCCAGAGAGAAGGAGGTAGGTCTATTATATTGGGTTGGCCAAAGAGTCTGATTTTTTCTGTAAAATAAAAGACACATTTTACATTTTCACCAATAACTTTACTGATTTGAATATTTTGAGTATGTCAGCTATCTCCCACATGGTAGAATATTGATTGTTCTCAATTAACGTCTCAATTTGATCACTATAAACTTCAACTGATCTAGCCAACCATGGAACATCATCCAGCGATAATCTCCAGCATGAAATTTTGCAAACCACCTTTGACACATTCCATCTGTCACACTACTTACTCCACACACTGTACAAATCTTTTTTCTTGCATTTCAGTTGCGTTTTTACCTTTCTTGAAATAATAAAGCATAATGTACCAAAAATGTTACATATTTTCTTCCTTCAATATTAAAATGGTTCACAAAACTTCACCAATTTTGATTTTTTTTTAATGCATGCTGATATGACAGCTGTCACAATACAATCTAACAAAACCGTTTCAAATGAAGTTAAAGACAACTAAGCCCTACTAGAGCCATCTTATGGAAAAAAACAAACTTTTTGGCCAACCCAATATTTATCCAATAAAGTAAATTGACCTGTAAGCAAAAAGCTAGCCTATTAATCACCAATATTCAAATTAACCCTAAAATTATCTTTTAAATGGTTTTCTTTGTTTGAAACTAACACTATCCTGAGAAACCATTATTATTAATATAATTACTTCAGGCACTGGCTTTAACACCCACAGTATTTTTTTAAATATACTTTATGATTATGCTATTACAGTTGTCCCATTTTCCCTTTACTCCCCTACGCCCTGCACACACCTCCCCACCCGCATTCCCCCACTTTTAGTTCATGCCCAAAGGTTATACATGTAAGTTCTTTGACTTCTACATTTCTTATATTATTCTAACCTGCCCCTATTTTCTACCTAGCATTTATGCTACTCATTGTATGTACCTTTTCCTCCACTCTCCCCCTCCCACTACCCCACTTATAAACCTCCATGTGATCTCCATTTCTGTGATTCTGTTCCTGTTCTAGTTGTTTGCTTAGTTTGTTTTTATTTTGTTTTGTTTTATTATGTTCTGTTGTTAATAGCTGTGAGTTTGCTGTCATTTTAGTGTTCATATTTTTCATCTTCTTTTTCTTAGATAAGTCCCTTTAACATTTCATATAATAAGGGCTGGGTGATGATGAACTCCTTTAAC